>JAMZAV010010810.1:0-22685 GCA_024449915.1 Sweltsa coloradensis
TACTTTTATTTTAATTTTCGAACTTTATTTTTACATTGGTTTCATTTCTTTTCGATAGGACTTTGGGCCGATTCTGGCCAACGGGTGGGCTAGAACGTTCTATTTCACATGCATTAAGTTTGGTATGTAGTACCTTTTGAAAGAAAAAGTTGAAAAAGTTAGCTAGAATCTATAGAAATAAAGGTTTTATTTTAGTTTTTCAATTTTTATGCATATTTCGTCACTTTGGGCCGATTTGCCCAAAACGGGTAGCTAAAACGTTCAGATTTCACATGACATTTAAGTAGGGTTGAATGTAGTCCCTTTAAAAAGAAAAAAGTTGAAAAAAATTTAGTCAGAATCTAGAAATAAAGTTTTATATGAGTTTTTTTGAAGTTTTAATACCAATTACAAATAACAATAGAAACTTGACAACAATCACCTCCACAGGCATTCAAAAAGCCTTGAAAGGAAAAGTGCAAACAAACGCACAAAACGCAAAAAAACGTCATCCATCAACGCGGCGGGACTTTAGGCGGTTTTTCTAGTGGTATAATAATAATGTAAATGGAATATTGTGAATTTCAGCAGAAAATAATGTGATGCTTCCGTGCGAATTCCTCTCTTTGGGGTTTTTAAACCCCCCCAAGCAGTCATATTTACGAACGTAAGATAAACAAACGTCAGGCGTGTATTGTGAGTATAATTCTGACAACACTAAGGCGGAAATTATGACAGTTGTTCTCACTTTCAGTACAGTATCGTCGAGCGTTGGACTTAGCAAAAAAACCCTCCTTAAGTACGTAGAGACTTAGTAGGTTGTCAGCTTATTGCACGTGGGATCACATGGAGCAAGTCTAGTGAATGTTAAGCAAGAACAAAGCCTAGGCCCGTTTTTCTGAAACTCAGTTGACAAATCGTTTATAAATAGATGCAAGTATTAGCTGAAACAGAATGTTGTATCAACGTCATTGCATTCTTACTAACAAGAGGAAACGTGGAGCTAGATTGAAGCTGGTGGCAGGAATAATACGGTTTTACACTCCTTGCTCCTCGTTAACTAAGATCTTGTTCAGTTTTATTTGCCTAAAGTTAATTTTGTTTTAAACAAATTTTCGGCTGTCTTTAATTAAAAGAAACGTTTAAAATTGAAGCAAAAAAGTGTTTAGAGATAAAAATTGCAAGCGAATTGTAATTTATATTAATTAAGCATTACCACACAAATAAATGGGAACATTTTTAATAACAGAATAAATTTATTTTTCCCCCATGTTATAAAGATGATGGTATTTGCATGAAATCGAATAATGATTTTGCAAGCACAAAAGTGCACGGTTGATAATGGCTCTTAAAAACAGGATATGACAAATACAAAATGAAAGTAGTCATGAGTAAACTCTAGTTTTTATTGCTTCTAAGTTCTAAATGCCCTGTCCATCTTGAGCAAAGATTCTGTCCAAGGTTTTCTTTACGCATGATTCATAATACGAATGCATTTTAGTTAGTCAGTAAAAATTTAAATACTTCAAATATTAAACTATACTTAGTTTTATAGCTATAGAAGTCACCTGTTGAATGAAAGGGTATGAAAAATAATACTTTTCTTTTGTAAAGGGGAACTTTGTCAAGTGGTTGTCTTTCAATGCAATGCCTATCTTGATGTATGTCTTGCATCGGGACGTAAATAAAGCCACTCTAATGCTTGGTACTGGAGTATCAGAGGGGCGTATGTAAAAGGAGATGGGTGATATTTCGAATAACGAGAATCATCAGAGAAAAGTGCCTGGAGGAGAGCGAGATTGATAAAGCGCAGAGTCCCGGGGAAGAGGGGGTTCCCGGTCGGACACAGGGAAATAAAACGTCGGAGAGGGTTTGAAAGAAATTTCTCCCAAATAGGTGGGATTGTTTAGGGAACCCAGTAAAAAGGCATTCAAATTAAAGGGCTTAAATGAGAAACTTGAAAATACGACAAACAAGCGAGGATAGAATGAAATATTCTTACAAAATGTATGTCGGATACATTAACTGGAAGATTCGCTAACGCTTTTCAGGCGCTTTTGTTGGATGAGCGTAATTGGTGCATTAAACTGCCCTGCGTTATGCAGATTTTCTGTTGTTCTGTGAAAAAATCATTACAATCGGATAAAGCATGTAGGTGTTATAAGTCGAAGAATTTTTTTAGAAAACGAAAAAAGCGTAAAATTGCGATTTTCATGAAAATAATTTTTCGATTGCGTTCAAATTTCACACGAATATATAAATTCATAACATTAAGGTTCTGTGAAAAAATCATTACAATCAGATAAAGCATGAAGGTGTTATAAGTCTAAGAAAATTTTTAAGAAAATATAAAAAATCGAAAAAATCGTAAAATTGTGATTTTCATGAGAAATAATTTTTTGATTTCGATCAAAAACGATCAGAGATTTCGAAGGCCTCCAGAAAATTTTATCGCAATTGGAGTAGCGGTTTAGGTTATCGTGTTAACAAACACACAAAAATACAAACAGAAAAAAAGAAAAACAATCCGCTTTTCTCTCTCCAGTGGAATGGAATCTTCGCTTCGCTCATCAATAATAGCATAAGAAACTACACATTAAAGTATATATTTAGAACATAGATAATTGAGACATGTAGGTGCATCTTCCTTGACAAATTTTAGAACAAGATCGCCATGCGCTAATTATTTTAATTACAAATTGTTTCCCATTGTTTTATTTTTTTCCTTATGCAACAAAAGCAGCATGTTGTTGTAGAATGAGAAAATTTTAATTTAATGGAAAAATCCCTAGAAATTAAAATATCAAATTGTTTTTTACCTGGATATTTTACAATAATAAATTCCCTCAATTATAAAAACTTTTTTACAAATTTAATATTGCTTATATTGATATTTAATATCATTTTAATTAAGTAGGCAAGTAGTAATAAGATCTTGCGTGTTTTATCTAATTTTATTAAATGCTTTTCGCTTACAGTTTTTTTACTAAAAAGGTTTTTATTAGTTTTGATTTTAAACTAAAAAATCCCACATAAAACTCTATATTCTAAAATGCTTAATTCTTACTCAAACCGTTTACTAAGCAACACCAATGAGATTTTACCAAAAAAAAAAAAACCCCTCTTTGTTTTGTCTTTACAGGTTTTTAAATGGCATTGAAATTTTATGACATCTTTCCCCCTTTCTTTCGGGGGTACTTGCGTCCAATCTGTTTTTTAATGGAAATACCCCGTTTGGTACGAAGTTATGCCGAGCTTTTTATTGGGGTTTTAGCGCGTAGGCGCTCCGCGTCACCGGGGGATATTATCAAACAAAGTCAATTGTATTAGGATCCCCGACACAAAACCTGCAATACGCCAAAAAACTCACAGGGGGAGCAAAAGGAAACTGAACTTTTGGGGCTTAACTCCTCGCACTAAGGATGTGCGTAAGAACACTCACTTGAAATAGGGTTTTTTGTGATTATTTTCTGCAAACTTTGCATCGCTTAGTGAATTTTATATAGTTCTAGATAAGGACAGAACAGCAAAAATATTTTAAACTAATAGCATATTGTGTAAAGGAGGGTTTGTAGTTTATGGTGTAAAGCTGGATTTAAAAGCTACATTAAAAACTCTCTTAATACCTACTATTTAATTTAAACATTTTAGAATATAGGTGGTATGTAGGTAAATTTAAAAACACGTTTTTAAGAGTAAAATTTCCAAAGGCATCTAATTTTCAGGGGGGCTTTTAAAAAAAGGGGACCAACCCCTTCTGTCGGCTTTAAAACGCCATCGAACGCAAAACCAATGGCCCCCCAGCAAACACAGTGGGGGCAGGGGCAGGGTTTCGGGGCAGCACTGTTCGTGCTGGGGGAGTCCCGGGGTTAACGGGCAGGAAACCTTTTTTGTCCTGTTTGGCGCGTACGGCGGGGTTTACTGCTCCCAAATATCAAAAATTCCTCACGGTCATGTGTCAACGTGCGATACCGGGCGGGGTACTGGCGAGGCACTGCGTCAACCGTCAGACGGTTACCGGGCATGTATAAAACGAAATCCTGCAGGGCGCTTTAAGGGCGAGGAAAGCTGTAAACCCGTACAGCCGGGTACCGGGCATGTATCAACGTGTCCTGCGGGGGGGGCCGGCGTACTGGCGAGGAAACGGGGGGGTCAACCGAAAAATAAAACAATATAACAATATAAAAAAAATTTATTCACCTTGACTCATACATTGCATAAGTTTTAACTTTTTTTTAGAGAAAGGAATGGGCCTAGCCTATGGAGAGAATACTTTAATTTTTTAAAATTTTAAAAAAAATTACATTAAAATATACATTTCATAATTTCATAATATCTTTCCTTCTATTTCTATACAAAATTTCCCTTATTTTTTTTATTAAATTTGTTTATTTTTTTTAAATTTAAATATTCATGAAAATACATATTATTTTCAGGAGTGTAAAGGGAAAGTTGAGTGAAAAAGCTATGGAGGGGTTTTAAAAAAACCCGGGGGGGGGGGCACGGGGTAACGGGGCTGTAATCAAGGGGAAACCGGGGGGGGGCGCTCCCCCTGGGGGCCCCAAACCCCCGTCAACCGTACGGCCCCCGGACCCCATGGGGGTATCAACGTGCCCTTTGCAGGGCCGTACGGGGCGAGGCACGGGCTGCCCAACCGTACGAGGGGAAACCGGGGGCATGTTTCAACGTGTCCGGCAGGGCGCTTTCCGGGGCGGGGGCACTGCTTTTTAAAACCCAAAAAGACGGGTTACGGGCATGTATAAAACGTGCCCCTGCGGGGGGGGAAAGGCGAGGCCCTCCCTGTCAACCGTACAGACGGGTCCCGGGCATGTATCAACGAAATCCTGCGGGGCGCGTACTGGCGGGCATGCTGTAAACCGTACAGACGGGAAAACCGGGCATGTATCAACGTGTCCTGCAGGGCGGCCTGGCGAGGCACTGCTGTAAAACCGTACAGACGGGTAAGGGGCCCATGTATCAACTTTACCCTGCGGGGGCGCTTACGGGCGAGGCACTCCCTGTAAACCCCGTACAGACGGGAAAGGGGGCAGTATCAACTTTATTCTGCGGGGCGGTACGGCGAGGCACGGCTTTCAACCGTACGGGGACGGGTCCCGGGGTTTTTTGAAAATGTATCAACGTGCCCTGCGGGGCGCGCACTGGCAAAGGCACTGCTTCAACCGTCAAAAGGGGTAAGGGGCATGTATAAAACGTATCCTGCAGGGCGCGTACGGGCGAGGCAGCTGTCTACCGTACAGAGGGGGTAACGGGAACGTATAAACGTGTCCTGCAGGGGCTTACTGGCGAGGCATTTGCTGCCCAAACCGTACGGGGACGGGAAACCCGGGCATGTATCAACGTTTTTGGCGGGGCGCTTTACGGGCGGGGCCCACTGCTGTAAACCCGGGACAGACGGGAAACCCGGGCACGTATCAACGGTCCGGGCGGGCGTTTTTAACGGGCGGGGCCATCCCTGTCAACCGTACAGACGGGTAACGGGCATGTATCAACTTTCCTTAAGGGGGGCGAAAGGGGCGAGGCACTGCTGTAAACCCGGGGACGAGGGGTTAAGGGGCCCCATGTATCAACGTACCCTGCGGGGCGCGTACGGGCGAGGCACTGCTGTCAACGGAACAGCCGGGGTAACGGGCATGAAATGATGTGTCCTGCAGGGCGTGTACGGGCGAGGCACTGCTGTAAACCCGGCACACCCGAGAAAACGGGCAGGGTATGATTTTGTCCTGCGGGGACAAGAAATTTGGCAAAGGCACTGCTGTCAACGGCACAGCCGAAAAAACGGGCATTTACTGAGGGGTGTCCTGCAGGGAAAGGGTACGGCGAGGCACTGCTTCAAAACCCCACCCCGAGTTAGGGGCCCATTTTTTAATGATGTTCCGGGCGGGGCGTTTTTACGGCGAGGTACTGCTGTCAGAACCCACGGGCCGATTTTACGGGCATGTACTGATGGGGTCCGGCAGGGCGTGTACTGGGGGGAGGCACTGCTGTCAGAAGCACTGCCGATTAGGGGCTTTTAAACTGATGTGTCCTGCGGGCGTGTACGGGCCCAGGAAACTGCTGTCAAAAAGCACTGCCGATTAGGGGGCATGTACTGAGTGTCCTGCGGGGCTTTTGTACTGGCGAGGCACTGTTTGTCAAAGCATTTGCCGAGTTAGGGGCCTGACTGATGTGTCCTGCAGGGCGCGTACTGGCGGGGGCACTGCTGCAAGGCACAGCCGAGTTACGGGAAATGAAACGATGTGCCCCTCCCGGGCGTGTATTTGGCGAGGCACTGCTGTCAACGGCAAAGCCAGTAAGGGGCCCGTTCAATGTGTACTGCCGGCGCAAAAAGGGAGGTTTTGCTTTTGATGGTAAGCCTTTAAAATTTTTCAACCTCCCCTGTCCAGTAACGAGCAGATGTCAGATGTTTTATTTTAAGTAAAAACGCAAATTTTTCGCCCCTTTTTTGTAGATTTTTGGCACGAATAAATAGTTTTAAATAAAAGTACAAAATTCATTCCCCAGTTTTTTATTTTATACAGGGTTTTTTGGCGTATTTTTTTCTTTTAATTAAGGGAAAAAATAAAGGCAAAACTTGATACGTAGGCCTATCCCTATCCCCAAAAGTAAAAGAAAGAAAGCATGCGTCAAACTTTTTCAAAAAATATAATGCTTTTTAAAAAGACAGTTACTTTTTTATTATTTAAGATGTTTGTCTTCAAATTTTTAAAGCGACATTTAAAGCGTTAAATCCTTTTGAATAAGGGGTTGATCGTTTTTTTCTGTTTCTTAAAATATCAATATCGTTGTACTAAAAAAAAATCAAATGGATGAAAAAAACATTTAACATTTTGGGGTTTTGCCCCCCCCCCCCAATTTTTGTATTCGGGCAATGTTATAAAATTCCCTTTATTTTGGGCCTTTAATAATTTTTTTTATGGGGGGATTTAAAGTTTTTCGTTTGGGGAAGCACTGCCCCCTAATACTCTTATGCGTTTACAATTCTTAAAAATTTCCTCTAGTCCCTAAAGCACTTACTACCGTAACGTACCCTAGGTAAGAACTCAAATTCTATAATGCGGGGAAAGCCCTATTACCCTTAGGGTGTCCAGCAAATTTTTAAGTTTTTTTAAAATTAAATTATTTTTATATCAGTGAAAAATGTATTTTTATTCTATTACCTTGTAAAATTGATCTATAAAGAGATAATAAAATTATAAGGGAAAATCTGTATATAAAACATTTAGATTGCCTTTTTTTTTCTGGCGTTTTATCGGGGTGTTTGCACTGTCCTACCACTGATTGCTATAACTAGGGAAAAGCCAAAAATCGTTTTTTGAATTAATATAATTATAATTAAACAAAAACTGAAACGGGGCTTCCCGTATCTTTCACTCAATACTAATTTAGTAATTAGTACGACGACTGACAACCAATAAATTTTAAATTTTAAGGAAATTTATTGAAAATTGTTGATTTTTAAAGGGGGATTTGAAGGGAATTTTATTTTAGGTGCACTTCCGGGAATTTTTGATTTTTACTTTTAAATTCGCACACAGTTTGTTTTAAATAAATTTTACAAAGAATTTTTTTATTAAAATAATATATCAATTACCAGTTTCGTTAATACGCCTATCTTTTCCCCTGTCAACTAAAACAAATTAACCCCGCCAAGAATGTTACTTATTAGTTATATTTAAATTAAAATATGATCAATTATTTTTTAAAAGGGTTTAAAAACAATAAAAAATAATAAAATTTAATTTTATAAATTATTTAATTTTGTTCCCGTAATTTTAAACAGATTTTACAAAGGGGATCTTAACAAAAACAAGTCCCCTTGTGGGAAAATTTTCCCTTGTGTTGGGCCCCACATTAAAAGTATTATATTATTTGTACAATTTACATATTTAAGTAGGCCTAATTAAAATTATTTCCTCACAAAACCTCAAGCATTTGAATTACATTTTTTTATTTTATGTTTTACATCAAGTTTATAAAGTCCGACTGCTACACGAAATTACTTTTGATAATGCCTTTTTATTTTGTGTATAATCCAAGTATAGACCTAAAATTTTTGGTTTTTTTTTGTTGTATACATAGGGTAGCCCAAATTTTAATACATTTTTTTGCCTCAAATTTTAATAATTTTAAACCCCAAAATTTTGGGAAATTTTTATAAACCCCATATAATGTTTTAACTTGTGTATTTTTGCATATCAAATTTAAATTATTAATTTAAATTTAAAGCTAAGTTTGCCCACAAATAACCTACCCGTAAAAAAGAAAATTTAAAAAAAACAATTTTTATTAACCCAAATTTGGGCGTAAACGCATGGTTTTGTTCTGCAGTTTTAGGGTTTTTGAATTACCCCTCATTTGGGCAAAAATCTCATAAGCCCGCTAACGCGCTCGGGTACCCTTTTAGTTTTTAGTATCCGATGGGGAAAAGGGGTTCGGGGGTGGAGGAAGGTATCTCGTGTTTGAGGCCGGGTCATGACGATAAAATTTTTTCCTGTATAACCCTGTTCGTCTACTACCCTGTAAATTGTTTTTTCCAACACTGTCAAAAAATAATATGATCTTAATTGTACCTCTTAATTTAAAAGCAATTTTTTTTTTTTAAATTGTTTACAAAAATTGGGGTTTTTTGCGTGGCTAAACCCGAAGGCGCCAGCGTATTTCCCTTTTTTGTTTTTAATGCTGGGCGCGTGTGGGCGCGTGCCGTCGAGGCCCTCTGCCCGGGTTTCCCCGATACTTAATGGCCCGGCGCCGCGAAGAGGTACCGGGCCCCATGGGCCGGGGGACGACGTACCCCTTTCCCCGGGACCGTGAACGCCGCACTGGGTTTGGTACCGCGAACGACCCTAGTGCCCGGTACCGGGAACGGGCCCCACCGGTTTTGGTACCGCGGACGACTGCGTGCCCCGGGACCGCGGACGACCCTACCGGGCCCGGGGCCGCGGGCGACGTACCGGCCCTGACGTTTTCCCCCCCGGTTTCCGCGAACCCAAAACCGACGGGGCCTAAGGCCACACCGGACCGGCACCGCTGGCATTTGGAAGGGGTAGGAAATTTTTTTCTGGCCCAGTACCATGTCACGGTCCTGCCCCAAATAATGCTTGAGCCGGAAAAAACGATACTGTCCTGGTACTGGGCACAGTTTTTTTTTTTGCTGGGGGAACCAGAATGGGACGCATTTATTTTATTTTTTTTTTTTTTATTTAAAAACTATCCTATTTAGGGTTTTAAAAAAATGAAATTTTCAAAGGGGACAACTAAATAAATTTTAAATTAAAAATAGATGCGAAACCAAAAAAAATTTCATTTTTTAAAATTTGGAAAAAAGTAGGCCCTTAAACAACAATGCATTTAACACAAGAATTTTTGGAACAAATTTAATGTATTATATGCATTTTAATGAATGAATCAAATAAAAAAAGGGTGGAAGAAAAGAAAAGAAAAATTACAAGTTTTGAAATTTGACATCAAAAATTTGGAATAGGGAAAAGTATAACTTTTTTTAGGAAAGGGGGCTCGTGGGCCCCCCGATTGTGGAGGTGCACAGATGCAAATATTATTCCGGTAACGAGGTGGCGCGGAATAGCTGGGGTCTGGGGCGAAGCCCCAGCCGCCGGAGGCACTTTTGCCGAAGGGCAAATTTATTTTGGGACCTGCATTATGTTTGATGGCCTGAAACGTGATTTTAGGGAGTATCTTGCCCTCAAAATGGTAAACCAGAACGCAATTGTTACAATGAAAACTCCTTATGAGACGCGAGTTCGATCCCCTGTCCGTGTGTTCTGCCGGCTTTAGACTTCGCCAAATTCCTTTTATGTTTACCGACATGCTGTTTTATAGTAATATACTACAATATTCAGGTGGTCACAGATAAAATTCCCTCTACCGATAAAACAAGTTTTTAAAGTAAAATAATACTATGTAAAATTGTAAAATTTCATACCCAAAGATTTTCTCTCCCATCTCCACTCCGTCGACCCGCGCCCTGCTCACCACTCAATGTTCATTGTTTTAAAACAAAATCCATACACCTACACGGCACTGATGAACACAACACACGACAACACACAACACACGACATTACAAGAAAACACAGGTTACTACCGTTGTGACTGGCGACTGACAGACCTCCACCCCCACCCCCTCCCTTCGATGGCTGGCCGGCCGGCCTGCCGCAGGCGGAGGCCTCTACGCTCGTGAGAACATTTGCTGTAAAAACCACGTTGAAAAAACCAGGTAGTTTTCAAATCTAAAGCATGGCTCTTATGGGACTATGGTAAGAATGTCTCCGCACAAGGAAAGTGTTGAGATTCGAGCCGAGTTCCGAGTATGAATGGATTGCTAGCGACGGTCGGTGAAAAGCGGACTGCAGAATTACTACTGCCGAATATGCATGTTCTGGCCCAGCCATGAAAAAATATTAATTGAAAATTGAAATTGAAAAATTGGAATTGGAATTGGAAATTGAGATTGGATTTGAAATTTATTTATTTTGTCGCAAATATTTGGGGGTGCGCGTGCGTATGTGCGCATATGCACGAGCCGCCCCTGAACTTTTATAGATTATCTTAATTCCATTCATTACTCGACTTAAAAATTAAAAAACAAAAAACTCAACATTTTGATTTAATACATTATTTTAATTTATAAAATTATAAATATTTATTGAATTAAGCATAATCTTATAGGAAATTAAACGACATCGTACGGTTATAGTAAAACAACCTCGACTTTACTACAAATCGTTTTACGTTGCGTGAATATATTTTGGTTTTTTCACGAGTTCAAGAAACTAAGTCTGCAGAAAGTACCGTATATCGTCCATTTTGTAACATCAATAATGTATACCTTGGATAAATAAGACATTTAATTAAAAAAAAAAAACAGCTACCAACAGACACGGGTGCGGAAGTACGTACACCTAGACTAGATCACTATTACAGCGAGATATCTTGTAATAGTGTTGGTGGAGGTGCCGGGTACAGGGTGTAGCCTATCTCATTTGGAGAGTTAACAGGGCCACCAAGAATATTATTCTGTTTCATTCTTGTTGAAGGTGAGTGCTAACAAAACACCTGCATGTGTAGTGTAGACGCAACACCCGCGCAGACAAACAGACACAAACCAGACTGAGAAGCGATCCATTTGAGGCAGCTTCTCTTCAGAAAGATGTGTAGCGAGAACAACGTTCACTGAAGGGAAGCAAGCAAACATTTGATACGGAAACATGAAATATTATGTGCATATAAACAGCCCGCATTCCTTCTAATATAATTGAGCACTGGAAACACATCGTGGGTGTATTACACGCTAAACAATATTAAAATGCTGATAATTTTACCAATACATTGATTTGAATTTGCAAACAAGTCAATAAACCAAAACAATAAACGGTTGTGATTTACGTTCACGCACTGTGACAAATAATTATTCTATGTTATTGTGTTATGTACGAAGTTGTAGGCCGACTGTTCGTATCATTAATGAGTATTGTCAAAGTCGTAATATATTACAACCTATTAATGAAAGTAACAAATTTATTTATTTCGATTTAATAGTAAACAAATTATGCAAATGCATTCAAAATTAAAAATCCCACACATTGGTCTATAAAGACTTGTTATATAATGTGGACAGGGGATTTATTGAAATATAAATAAACAACACCCAATTTTACATATTATCTTCAAATTACAATCAGTGCGGCTTTGTAAGATACCAAATTACACAGCTATTCCATATATATGACCTAGTTCCCTTCCGTTCCTACTCTAAATACATAAAGTCCGGGTAAGCTCTTAATCGTCGGTTGTGTTGGTTTATTTGCATTAAGTGCGACTGTGTCCTGCATTGGGCTTAGTTTCAAAGTTTCTTAAGACTACCAGCGGGACAAATAGACTCTCGAACTTGCAGCATAAAGCCTCCCAAGTAGCACAAAGTGATGGCGATCTTATGGCGAGCTGTAACATCGCCATCAGTTGAGCTGATGGCCCAGCAGCGGCGATGCGCTTACGGCCCGCTTATGGGGTTGGCCAGGCGCCCATAACTTTGCCATAAGCAACGCGCCGCTTATGGGCCATAAGCGGCCCACTGTAGCAAAACCATCAGTTTCGAAAATACTGTGCTTGCATTTTTGTGACAACGCCCGCTTATGCGCCATAACCGGCGATACACACTTTGAAACCATCAGGTCGCCGCTTATGGTCCACAGGCGGGCCGCTGTAGCAAATCCGACAGTTGCTTCACTTTTTGTCACAGCGGATGCTTACGGCCCCGGCGGTGAGAATTTTTCGGGAACACTAGCACCATCTAGTAGAGACGCGAGGAAGTCACGCACACAAACGAATATTAAAAAGTTCAAAATTATATATCTTTTCAATTGTGCGAGCATTTCGATTTATATAAACTGTGTGTAAGAGAACAATTTCAAGTTAATACAGAGAGAGTTATTAGACATAGATAAATTTTATCGCCCATCGCCGTACTCGAACCCCAACCTGCTGCGCCGGACTCTGGAACGCTGACCGCTACACCACCGTGATCACTGCTAGAGGAGCGCGCCAGCTACCTTATGAAGATGTACCCAGCGTGTCTGCATTGTGGAACGTCTTGTTCAACATTTCGTACCTTGTTTACACGGAAACTAAATAAATGCCATCTCAGGTTGTTCATCAAACTAAAGATTCGATAATATATGTATTCAAATTGAGTTGTTTTAAGCGTAGGCCTACTCTTGTTCATATTTAAATTGACCAAAGAGAATCAAGCCCATATATCTAAATGGTATGAATTAAATTGACGGAAAGTGATTAGGAGCTCAGTTTGGATTTGTATTTATTATTAATTTTACCAGTCACACACGGGCAGACGGACAGACAGTAAAGTAATCGCTAAATTTAAGCCTCTCTCCCTACTTTGATATAGGCCTACACCAAATATTCCCTATTGGCCATTTTTTTTTGTAAAGCCAAAAACCCAAAAAAACAGATATAGTTTATCAATGATCATCTGACATTTTCAAAACTTTTTATTTTTATTTTTGGTTTAATAGTAGCCTTATATAGGCCTAGATGATTACAGATAAATTAATTACTTATACCCCGGACATATCCCTGCTCATAAATTTTGGTTTGAAGGATGATTTTTTGTTTCTATTACTTGAAAAAATTTTGTCATTAATATCTTGCACTTATATAATTTATTTCTTCCACCTATTCGTACCGGCGGAAGAAAAAAATCGTAAGTGCAATTTTCCAAGTATGTCAGTTTGTAGACAAGAGTATGTGTTACAAATAGAAAAAAATCTGCCTTTCAACCAAAAAATTACAAGCAGGAATAATTATGTCTGGGATAAACGTGTCATAATTTTTACTGTAATCGTCTATACTGGTCGTACTGCCCAACCCAAAAATAAATAACAAATAGTTTTGGCCAACAATGCATATATTATTATCATATTATTGATAAACTAAGATTTAGGAAAATTTTAAATATTAATTAAGCCGATTTTTTTGCTGTAGTTCTACAAACTTACAATATGACATATTATTTATTTGTAATGAATACATTTCTATTAAAAGAGATTTTTCGTTTTCTTCCATCTGCGTGAAGTATGTGAAATTTGCACTACGAAACGGCAAGTGCAAAGGCATATTACAGATACATGACAGCATTATCGACAGCGGATTAATTCTGCATATTGCAATGAAATCAATTACCGTATTTATAAACATGTTTGAAATTAATTTAAAAATTATGTCGATTGCATGCAATAATCAAAGTATTATTTTGGAAACCCTACGTGGAGTATTCGGTATCGGAATTATATATAATAATATATTATCATAATATTAATATTATCAAATAATAAGTTTAAATGATACTAAAATGAGAGCGTCAATATTCCTTAAATCGACGAAGAAGAGCGAGAATGATTAGCGTAACATGATGAAATTGACAATTAAATTATTCCTTTTAATCCATCATCAAATGTGTTATATACTCTCATTAGATTCCCGTCGGTTGTGTGCTTATGGGCCATAGGCGGGCCGCCTACTGTTCGCCGCCTGTCGGTTGTGTGCTTATGGGCCATAGGCGGGCCGCCTACTGTTCGCCGCCTGTCGGTTGTGTGCTTATGGGCCATAGGAGGGCCGCCTACTGTTCGCCGCCAGTCGGTTGTGTGCTTATGGGCCATAGGAGGGCCGCCTACTGTACGCCAACTGTCGGCTGTGTGCTTATGGGCCATAGGCGGCCCATCAACGCAAAACTTTGCCATCACTTTGCCGCTGATGGCCCATAAGCGCACACATTTTCTGTGCTACTTGGGCTGGTATATACGAAAACAAACACAATTTAGAATTTGTGCATAATTAAAAACATATTACACTCCGTTTAGAAAAAGTGTGTATTGTTTTTCCCGTAGTAAAGTTTGCTGGTTTGTAGGTTATACGACAAGATATCTGACAACACTTAATATGAGGAATTAGCTCTATTAGTATTTTTAAGCATTTTATTTGTACGTAAAGGAATTAGGCTCCTATTACACAGGTATGTGTTATTACAACGGGGTACAATGTCCCAAAACCGTCTAACATTGTTATAGACTTAGTTCGTCGATGCGTTACACATCCATATTCCGACAATGAAAGAAACCAAACGAACGAAGCGTTTTACTCTAGTTATGATTCAAATAATGTTATAAACATTACATTTCTTTCCCTTCGAAACATAAGTCTCAATACGTTGTTTCGAACATGTTGGAAAATTAGTTTATTAATAAAGCAGTTGTTGCATGCTTGAAGTTTAGATGTCAATGCTTTTACCCGGTGGAAATAATGGATTCTCGCCCAAAATAAAATAATAAACTCTACAGTAGCTCGGTACACACAAAAACGCTGTAATAATGTTGCATTTGTTGTGCATGTATCAGTATATGTTTGCGAACAGTGTGGATAGAGACCATATTATGAAGGTGACCCAGTTTTATTACATTAAAAGAACGTTGGATCAATAGAGCCGGATAGAATTCAATTGCACACGGCTAATGATTTTTTCAACGCGCAAAAAACGATTACCAAGGCATTTTCAATTACTTTAAATAAATATTCTGCAATATAATCAGTTGACAACACGAATGAAAGCGTGATTGCAAAACGTTGTTTCTCTATCTGCCGTGAGTGACCGTGAATGACAATACCCAATTTATTTCGAAAGGATATTTTTTCATCACAATTAAAATTCATGAACCACTAGTGTTTCTCATTTTGCCTATTCCCACCGCTTACTGAATGTGAGTGTGCGGAGTACGAGCGTGGGTTGTCAGTTCATATCATAGGTAATTAGAGTGCGGTGGGCAAACAAGCCGGCGGTTGGCGAGCCCCCCCCCCTCCCCCCCCCCCTCCTGACGGGTGTCCGTTTTTGTTGAGGGGTAGGACTACGACGTAGCCGCCGAGAAGCTATGTATTTTACAGCGCAACTCGTTTCGGTCACTTAAGTCATAAATTCGCCAGTAGACACTTGACAGACGAATATCACAATCCAAGAATAAGGAATTTAGTAAGATATTCACAACTGGAGAGAGGCTTTCTCTCTAATGGATATCTGGCTACTTTGGAGATGAGTAAGATTATTCTGTATTATCAAGTCAGTTTCTCGGTGTCGGGTTCCTTTTATGCTTCAAGGATAATTCTTTATTTGTTTACATTAGCGTCGAAACTGAACAATTTAATTTATTTCTTAAAACTGCTATATCTTATTTCCGGTACAAGATTAATTTTTCAAAATAACATCAGAGAAAATGCATTTCTGTGTGAGCGACGAACAGCAAAAAAGATTTATTTTTTTCTTAAACATGAGCACTAAATAAAATTGCATATTTAATTTTAGAAAGGAAAATCGATAAATTAGGGCACTCTCACAGATTCCCCTTTTATTATTGAATGGTGTCGTTTTTAGATTCTTGAATGATCAATCATTTTTTGTGGGGATTTTTGCTGTAAACTTGTATGAATTTTTCTCAAATAAAAAAATACAATATTTGATAAACCAGGGTTTTTTAAAAACAACATTACCACCTTTGAAGAGACGACCCCAATTATTGCCGCTACTAATGTGAAAAAAAACGTAAAAAACATTAATTTAAAATATTTTAATATTTTTATTTAGGGTTAATTGTCTTTAAAAAAGTAAAATTTTAAATAAAAAAAAGTCTCGTTCAAAACCGCCCCGATTAATAAAAAAATGTCTATAAAAGTTTTATACCAAATTTATTAAATGTTTTAGACCAAATTCAAATAATAACTTTTTCTCTCATTTCTTTAAAATAAAAATATAATTCTTTCATTGAATAATATGTTATACGTGATGATATTGAACAAAATATGGGCCTAATCTTTTTTCAATTTTTTTCCCCCTAAATAAAAGTCTTCATTTTTTTAAGGATGGATATTGCCCACTCCCACACCCACATTGAGTAGGGGCCGTGGTTTCCCTCCCTCCGTTCCCTTTCCCAACAGTAGGGTCTGTGACAGGTTTTGAATAAAAATTTTCCTCTCTCTCATTTTGCATTGGTTGCTTCCCACTCGCTTTTTCCCGACGACACAGCTCTTCCTGTAGGTGGGTTTTTGGTTTTGCTCTTTTTTTGCATTCGACAACACTCTCTTACGCGCCGAAACTTTTGTTTAGTGTGAGAAAACGTCGATTTACTTTTTGGGGTGATTCATCAAATGTATTTGCAATTTAACATACACATCTTTTTGAGGAAAATTAATTTAACGTGATAACGTTTTGACATTTTAAACCAAAAATAAAAGAAATTTTTATTCCTAAACCAATTCAAAATTTTTACGAAATTCTTTATATTCCACTGTATACACTCATACAGAAAAGATGAAAATTGTCCTCCCCGTGTGTGGATATTAAAAATTTTTTAACGTAAAAATTTTAAATTAACAAAGGGGCCCTTTTAAGCGTAAATTTAATTGCCCGTTTTTTCCAAAACATGGCTTTTTGTTTTTTTAAAGTAAAAGCGGTTTGTGTAGGGTTAAGATACTGTACTTATTTATTGATTTAACGTGCTTTGGTTTTTTTTCTGACAATGGGCATGCGAAGATGCACATTTTTTTTTTTTTAATTTATCATTGTAAACCTTGGGGAAAACTTTAAGTCGGGATTGCTGCGGGTCCAAGTCTAGGCTTAGTGCCTAACACATAACTCCCTCTTTTAAATTTGGGAAATAAAGCCCAAATTTACAAAGGGGATATTTTTTTTACGAATACTACCCCTACCCCATCGAGACATAACTGGATACCAGTATATTGTCTCTTCAGCTTTACTGATAGTGCAAGTGTATAATTTGTGATTTATTAGTCGGGACAATATTACATTTCTAGTGGTTTCCCGGGCCGGCCGCCCCATGCTGCCCTTTTCGGGGACTGGCAAAACTATTTGTTAAATTTATAAATTTAAAAAGGGGCCCGGGGCTGTTCTTGAATTCCCGTTGGTGGGATTCGGACCGTGACCCCCCATTCAGATACACACGTTTCGCTGAACCTCACCGTGGGTATTCGAGCCTAGATCTATATTTTCAATCCGTCTTTTAATATCATCTAAAAAATTTTACGTTTTGGGAGAAATAGAACGATTTTATTTTAAAACGATAGTAGGGTGCATAGATTTGGATATAGTGATGGGGGTATCCCAGTGGGAAAAGGCCTATTTTTGACAAATTCTATTTTGCTTGTATGTTGATTACAAAAACCACTTAAAGTAATAAAAAAAAATCTCTTTTGCACTTCTATAAAAAAAAACCTCAAGAAATTTAAAACAAATTGTAGAGAATGGAAACATGTTGTTAAACTAATGGGTCCAAATATTTCTATCTTCTCCCCGAGCGCTGGGAAAATCTGAGGACCAGTTGCCGATGGTTTTAAGATGGCACTTAGATGATTGCACTTATAAAACGAGTGACTTAAAGTGCGCAACCCCTGGGGAAAATGCCAATATTTTAAATAGCACTGATGACGATTTTTTAGGAAGATTAGATTTGTTCCCAAAAAGCTTTTGGAAGGGGTGTTAGTAATCTTTTCGATGACCATGAGGCTAATTAGTTAAAACATTGGGTCGGGTGTCCCCTCAAGTATAGGCATACAAAAATCAAGGGGTAGTTATATTTGTAAACATACGGGTGCTAAACTACCACGTGATACTAAGCAAAAATCAAATAAAACAAAAAAACCCAAAAAATTCATCTCCGTCAGCTAGAAGAAACCCTTATTTCAGCACTTTTTAATGTATTTTGGCCTTTGACTTTTTAGAGTTCTCGTAATAAACCAAAA
This sequence comes from Sweltsa coloradensis, assembly GCA_024449915.1. Lineage (NCBI taxonomy): Eukaryota > Metazoa > Arthropoda > Insecta > Plecoptera > Chloroperlidae > Sweltsa > Sweltsa coloradensis. The sequence goes on from JAMZAV010010810.1 coordinate 18,333, forward strand.
TTCAATGGCAAAGCAATTTTTTTTTATGATTTGATTTTTAAAAATTTTACTTTTTTACCACGAAAATGGATGGTTGGCGCTGTCAAAGGGAAATGATTTACTTCTTTTAAAGCGAAACTAGGGAAAAGAATAAAAGCGGGGTTTAATTCTATATCCACAGACTCCAGACAAAGACTTCTGAAGGGAGCTTGTCTACTTTTTTAAAAAAAATTTTTGTTTTTGTGGGGGTGAGGATTACACAAAACACTACAACGGATCGCTTGTGTGTGATACCCTTACCTGATTTTTTTCCCAAAAATTTGTATATTGAGGCACGAAGTGATACTAAACGAAAACGAGAAATTTCGTAAGTTTCTTGGATGTGTGGCAATTTTGTATTTATAAAAAAAATCCATAAAATGATAGATTTGGATCCATAGAAAGCATTACTTTTTAAATTGTTTTAAAACAAAGACAAGCGAATTTATTTGTTAGTTTAAATTTAAAAATAAAAAACACTACAATAAAAAGTCAAGTCTTCAAAGTCAATTTTAAGTACAGCTTGTGTTCAGTCAGGGTTATGCAGATCATTTTTGAAGAAAAAAGAAAAAGACCTTTAAAAACGAGCATAATTTCAAACAAATTTTAAATTTCGACATATTCTTGCTCTCGTGGGCTTAAAAACTCATCAAAAGATAATAAAAAACATTTCTAATTTTAAACACTGTTTTAAATGTCAAAACACCGCGTGATTGAAGTTAAACTAAACCAAATACACTTATTTTATGTTTTTTGATAAAAATGGATTTAATTTCTGTTCAGCCGCATTTGATTTGCCTCAACGCATTTTCCGCCAAGTAAAAATGTAACCGAAAGAACTGGCTTAGCTGGCCGGTCAATCTGCCCCCACAAACTTTTAAATCCTTTGGGAAAGCTACAAAAACTACACAAAATTAGGGAACCTCATCTTTCTTTGTTTTTGAATTAACTTAAAGATCATTTTTTTGTGTATTTGTGATATAAGATTAATTTCTTCCAGCCGGAAGGTTTTAAACTTCCACTTAAACCAACACACTCGCGCAAAGTCTGCTTTACCGCACCTGGGCAAAGTTTAATTTTTCCTGAACCTCAAGTGCCATTAAGCGACTCCCCTCAATCGTAGTTTTAGGCAGCTCAGTCTCTCGGTGGTAACGAAGCTAAACGCGCTGAATAAACGAGACAAACCCAAAAAATACGTTATATCGCTTACATTTAATGTTTATTTTAAATTACGTTCAAAGTGTGACAAATTATACTTTTTAGTGTCAATAATAAAAAGATTTACATAGTGCAACAATGTGGGGTGCGTGGGGTGGTGCGACAAAAGGCAGTGTTGCGTGCCAGCAGACCTGTTGATACAGCCCCAATGAGCTGGGATTGAAATTTCCCCTCATGGCAACGCTGCTTGCGACTTGCGAGGTAAGTAAAAATAGCGGCGGTTTAGCCCAATCCAGGTTTAGATAGCTATCACCGCTGCGTGATTTGATTTATGATGTTTTTTTTTATTAATAAACAAAACTGTTTATCAGTTTTTTTTTATGTAAATTTTGTTTACCCAAAAGAAAACTTGATTGGTAGATTCTTGTTGCTTTTTCGTTTCTATTTTTCCCATCACTGCCACACCTTGCTGCTGTTTGTTGATCTTCGATCGAGACGGTGAAACCCATGCTACAGCGGGGTCAAACCCGCGTCCTCATAGAGCCACACTTTAGACCAGCGCCCGATTGTATGAAAGAAAACTTGGATTATTACTCACAAATAAATAAATCCTAAAAATTAGCAAAGATGATAACTCCTTGCATATTTGGATGAGCGAAGCGAAGACTTTATTTCACAGACCCCCCCCCCCCCCAAAAAAAAAAAAGCTCGGGGGTTTTTGTTGTTTGTTTTTTGCCTTGTTTTGTTTGTTTTTCGTTTTTTTTTTGCGCTTCCCCGGGGGAAACGGCATATGCATGAAAAATTGAGGGGGCCTTCAATCTCTGAACTTTAAATTGGCACGTTTTTGGGGACAAACGTCAAATATTTCCATGTTTATCGTACTTTTACGATTGTTTGATTTTTTTTGATATTTGGGAAACGCTACTCCGATCTTTATAAACTTAAAGGATCGTTTTAAATCACTGAAATTATCGATGTTTGGTTTTAAAACATTTGAAGAAATATTTCTCGAAAACGTCTTATGATTTTTCTAGTTTTTTTAAATTTTTCCCAAAAACTTGAAAAAAATAATTAGATCCCACTTAAAAACGAAAACATTGAAAATTTTTTTTTAAAAAAAAATCATCCTCACGCGACTGGAAAAAGCTTCGCGAAGCGGCCTAGTAAATTAATATACCCGGTTTATAAAGTACCCAGGCTACTTAAACCCAAACTAAACTAAAATTTGTATAACTTATACTCATATTCATCGGATTGCAAAGTATATCAACATATTCTAAATTTTGTATGGATGCGATATTCCGTTATAAAGTACCCGAAGGTTTTTTAAACAACAATTCATATGGCTGTTTAAAAAAAATTTTTGTATAATTTAACGCGGGAAAACCCGCCCCAAGGGGCTATTAACTACTAGGTATTAAAATTTTGCTTTGAATTGAACAAATTTTGGGGGATGTCCCAGGGGGGTTTTAAAAGGGCTCAATCTCATGCAATTGGAAAAACCCGGGAAAAAAAATTCATAGGGGTTTCCTGTCTCGAGGGGATTTTTAACCCGGGACCTCCCGAATCAGGGTCGCGCCCTTTAACGCTCGGCCAAACTGTCGGTAGGCCTACAATTTTAAATGTATTGGGAAATGTAAAGTTTTTGAAATGGCATAAATAAAGTCTCCCCGAAAAGAAAGTGTAACGTTCTAAATGGGGGAATTCGTACTGTTTTTTTATTTTTTTTGCTTTTAATTACCTCTGTTTTGCAAAAGAATTTTGCACGGTGTAGTTTCTTTATTTTACCGCTTGCACTTTTGTTTTTACTCTTTTGTGGTATAAACCAGTAAGATTTAGAACAAAAACAAGAGCCACATTTAAAAATCTTATCTTTAACTATTTTTTACTTTTATTCTCTTAAAACCCCTTGGGAAATTTCTCCGAATCGATATGAAAATGTAACCCTAAAAGTCAAACTAAGTCCTAAGCTGAGCAGCGAAAGAGGGGAAAATTTTTCCCCTTTAAAAGGGGAATTTAATAGTATCGTGGTTATCTCGATCTGATCAATCGACCCATTTTTCCTTGGCTTATCAAAACAAGCTCACAGAACCACGATCTAAATCAAACCCTTTTGGTCATCTATGGCAAGGAAACGCCTCCCCCCCAATAACCGGGGGTTTCCCTTCTGCTCATTCTATAACTGAATTAAACATTTCGTTTTTGGGTTTTTACAGGCCCAACTGAAATTTTTATACAATAATTTAGTTAAATAGCTAGTTAAAACTCACTAAAATTTTTTGCGAACACTAGAAACTTGTAATCCACATTTTTTTTTTTAAACGGGTAGGGGTGATTTTTTTAGATGTTTTTTTTTCGGGCGCACTTTGGCGATCCGCATCCCCCCCTTCGCAACGACACGTGGGGTATCAAAATGGTTACCCATCTAAGTATTGACCCCGCTCATGTTGCTTACCTGGGCGATCGGGAACCGGTGCATTCAACATGGCAAGGCCCTTGGCGTCGAACTAACTGACCCAAAAACGTTTTTTTTCCCCCACTCACGAAACCCCTGGTTAGAGCAGATGGAGTTTCAAGAGCTAGTTAACGGCTTCGTTCTCCCGACGTCTGCTCGGCGTCCCCCGGGGTTTGTGGGGAACCCATATGATGTTTAAATTGCCCGTCCTTTCGGATGGGAAAGTTTTAACCGTTTTTTCCCTTGGTCTTTTTGAAAAGGGGTAGGTTCGTGCCGGTACCCGGGTTTCCCCCCTCCCTTCGTTCTACTTCATCCCCTTACACCACTCATCGTCTCGATTCCCAAAAGGGGATAAAATTGAAAGTTAACAAAATAAAACTCAAACATCAACATATTTATCGCGTAACAATGTTTGCATTTTTTTTTGTTTGTTTGTTTTTTTGTTTGTTTGTTTGTTGTTGTTGTTTTTGTTTTTGTTGTTGTTGTTGTTGTTTTTGGTTTTTCTTGCGTCGGGGCCCACAGGTTGGGTTGGTCGCTTTGTTTAATGTCCTCATGAAAAAAAGTTTTTAGGCCTATGACGGTGGGTCACTCAAATACGAATTTTTTTATTTTTTTTGACAAATCTCCCCCCCCTTTATATGAACCTTTATAAATTATTTATTTTAAATTTTATACTTTCGCTTGGTTGGCGATCAAAAAAACGTACTTTCAGCTCCGTTAAA
>JAMZAV010010811.1:0-18644 GCA_024449915.1 Sweltsa coloradensis
AGTTGAAAACTGTTTCCAAAAAGATTTCAATTACCTCCGATCGCTCTCCAACTGTTCTACATCGTGGTAAGGGCGCGTGATCCGGGTGACATGTTCGTACGCATGCACAGGGTAGGCTAATCGGCGCTCGGAGCACGTGTCCACATCCGACGGATGTGATAAGATCACGGACTAGACTTATCACGTCACGTCACGTACGCCACTCAAGCGAGGAACGTGAATTAGTCTTGAGAAGGTGAGGGAACTATTTCGTACTTTTAGTAAGGAAACTGACCAGAGATCACTCGTCTCTATAGTTGGTTCGAGTTAAGGCTTGAGAGATAAGTTATGGTACAATATAAGGATAGTTGTTGGGTAAGGAATGACCAAGAAAAAGTTACAACAAAAAAGTAAATCTATGCATTCGCACTTTGAATGAAAAAAAGTCTTGGAAATACCGTCATCACTGGTTTAGCAGGATTGCCACTGGCTAGAATTTACCCCATGGAACTCTCGAATCAGAGTGTCGAGCCCATTTCCTTCTTTCCTTCTTTCCTTCTTTCCTTCTTTCCTTCTTTCCTTCTTTCCTTCTTTCCTTCTTTCCTTCTTTCCTTCTTTCCTTCTTTCCTTCTTTCCTTCTTTCCTTCTTTCCTTCTTTCCTTCTTTCTCTGCGACAATACAACAATAACAATTCTGCATTATTCGAATATTTCATTCTTAAATGTCACTGGTAAAGTAAATTCATTTTCAGTAATTTAAATAAATGAATAGGATAGACAAACACAGTTAAATTAGAATTTAAATTATTACAAGATGACAAAATTTTAATAAGTACCGAAATAGAACACGTAACTAAAGCTTCTAGCGTTGCGATTGGTTTGAGATTATAAGTACATTTGAAAACCAAATAAAAACTGCACTCAAGAACACAATACACCTAGAACATACAGGATAATCATACGAAAGGATATTCCTGGCTAAGGTTTGAGTCAAGTAACTATGACTGTTTTGTCAGAGCTAAACATTCCATGTGTTTTACTTTTTGTATAAGGAATTAACATTTTTAACTCTCAAATGCCTTATTCACAACGCAAGACTTTAATTGCACAGTGACACAATAGTAATGCAATTACAAGACAATTTTGTTGAGAAACGGGTTCGATTTTTAGCTGGACAAATTTTGAATACACGAAAGAAAGAAATAGTGATTAAAGATAAAATGAAGGAAGCTAAGAAGAGATAGATATATTGATTAATTAAAAACGTAGGCTAGATAATCCACTTTATTATGGAATGTTGTGGATATCCATAATAAACTCCAGTGACTACGACTGAAATTACTTTGAGCTAATTCAAACCCATTTACAAATTGAAAACGTGATTATAATGATGAAATCATTGCTCATTATTTAAATACAAATTGGCAATACATTTTTCTTTCATATATCGGCATAATTTACCAAGTGCAATTGCCCGTCATGTATAGGTGCTTGTTAAAATCACATTGGTGCTGTCCTATCATGAAACCCAGTCATCCGTGATAGCAAACACCCCATGTTGTAACTTGTAATCTATCATTACTCCTGCGCTTTATATTCATACGGTAGCTGGTTGCCATGCAACCTCATCTCCTAGACATCGCGCCGATTGTGTAATTTGTTGTTATTCTTTGTAAAGCGTTACGCTGTTCACCTTTCATTCATCTTCAGTAATATATAACTGGATCCTCTCTTTCATTACAGACGGTGAGCACTTTCACTAACAACCGTGCACGCAGATTAAGGCGCACTGGGGGTTTCTTTGTCCGGGTCGCGGGGAGACACGAAACCAAGCAGGACTAAGCACGTTCTTCAGATGAGGCAATACTTATAAACTAGGAAAACGCTAAAGTCCCGCCGCGTTGATGGATGAGCGTTTTTTTGTAAGTTTTTTGTTTGCGTTTTTTGCGTTTGTTTACACTTTTCCTTTGCAAGTGCTTTTTGAATGCATTGTAGGTGATTGTTGTCAAGTTTCTATTGTTACTTGTTAATTGGTATTATAAACCTAAAAAACTCATATTAAAACCTTTATTTCTGTGGATTCTGACTAACTCTTTCTACTTTTTCTTTCAAAAGGTACCACATTACCATAACCTTAATGTCTATGTGAAATCTGAACGTTGTAGCCCCACCCGTTTGGTCAGAATCGGCCCAAATGTGACGAAAATATCGCACTAAAAATTGAAAAACTAATATTAAAACCATTATTTCTATAGATTCTAGTTAATTTTTTCAACTTTTTCTTTCAAAAGGTACTACATCACCATAATCTTAATGTCCATGTGAAATATGAACGTTGTAGCCCCACCCGTTTGGTCAGAATCGGCCCAAATGTGACGAAAATATCGCACTAAAAATCGAAAAAAATCGTAAAAGTACGATATTCATGAGAAATATTTCTTCGATTGTACCCAAAAGCAATACACCTCTAAGTTCAGAGAAAACGAAGGTCCCCTCAAAATTTCATCAAGATCGCTTATGCCGTTTGCCCGGAATCCTGCTAACAAACAGACAAAAATACAAACAAAAAAAAAAAAAAAAAAACAAAAAAACATTGGAGCTAAATTTTTTGGGGGTCAGTGAAATTGAAGTTTTCGCTTCGCTCGCTACGCTCGCTACGCTCATCCAACAAGCACGGGTACGGGAGTAGTACCCAAAACCAGTACCCAAAAGTACCCAAAACAGGGAACGAAGCTACTTAAAACAAAAAACAACACTTTGGTGTAGGTGCCGGGTTGAAAGAAATGGCATCTATATGGATGAGGCTATAGCAATCTCACTTTGCATACTTCAATCAGGGTTTATTTTAAACATGTCTTAAACTAGGAAAACGCTTTAGTCCCGCCGCGTTGTTGGATGAGCGTAATTGGTGCATTGAGCTGCCATGTGTTATGCGGATTTACTGTTGTTCTGTGAAAAAATCATTACTAAGTTGAAGAAATTTTTAAAATTAAATTAAATTTAATAAAAAATTAAATTTAATTTAATAAAAAAATTAACTTAAATTTTAATTTTTTTTTGATTTTAAAAAAGGAAAAAATCGTAATATTGAAATTTTCATAAGAAATAATTATTCGATTGCGCACAAATTTTACACGAATATATTAATTCATAATATTAAGGTTCTGTAAAAAAATCATTACAATCGGATAAAGCATGTAGGTGTTATAAGCTGGAGAAATTTTAAAAATTGAAAAAAGTCGTAAAATTGCGATTTTCGTAAAAAACATTTTTTTGATAACGCTCAAATTTTACACGAATATATCAATTCATAAAATAAAGGTTCTGTGAAAAAATCATTACAATCGGACAAAGCATGTAGGTGTTGTAAGTCGAAGAAATTGTTAAAAAATCGAAAAAAAATCGTAAAATTGCGATTTTCATGAGAAATGTTTTTTCGATTGTGCTCAAAAACGTGGCAGTTCTAAGTTCAGAGATTTCGAAGACCTCCATAAAATTTCATCGCAATCGGAGTATCGGTTTAGCCGGAATCGTGCTAACAAACAGACAAAAATACAAAAAAAAAAAAAAAAAAAAAAAAAAAAAAAAAAAACATTCCGGATTTTTTTCTCCAGTGTAGTGAAATGGAATCTTCGCTTCGCTCGCTCCGCTCGCTACGCTCATCCAACTAGGAAAACGCTAAAGTCCCGCCGCGTTGATGGATGAGCTTTTTTAAATTTTTAGTCTGCGTGGGATATCTTTACTTTTGCAAGTGCTTTGTTGCTTTGTTTTGCTGCCCACGCATTGTAGGTGATTGTTGTCAAGTTTCTATTGTTTCTTGTCAATTTGTTTTATTTACCGTTAAAAACTTATATTAAAAGCTTTATTTCTATGGATTCTGGCTAACTTTGTCACTTTTTCTTTCAAAAGGTACTTCATCACCATAACCTTAATGTCCATGTATAATATGAACGTTGAAGCCCCACCCGTTTGGTCAGAATTGGCCCAAATGGCACGAAAATATCGCATAAAAATCAAAAAAACTTATATTAAAAGCTTTATTTCTATAGATTCTGGCTAACTTTTTCAACATTTTCTTTTAAAAGGTACTACATCACCATAACCTTAATGTCCATGTAAAATATGAACATTGTAGCCCCACCCGTTTGGTCAGAATCGGCCCAAATGTCACGAAAATATCGCACTAAAAATCGAAAAAAAATCGTAAAAGTACGCTATTCATGAGAAATATTTCTTCGATTGTACCCAAAAACAATACACCTCTAAGTTCAGAGATTTCGAAGGTCCCCTTAAATTTTCATCAAGATCGGATATACCGTTTGCCTGGTAGAGAGTTAACAAACAGACAGAAAAAACAAACAAAAAACAAACAAAAAAAAAACACCCGAGCTAAATTTTTTGGGGGTCAGTGAAATTGAAGTCTTCGCTTCGCTCATCCAATTATTGTTACATAATCATTAGGAATATAACAACGAGCATATTAATAAACACAGAATTAAGTGTGATATCCCTAAATACTAAATATAATGAAATTGAAGATAAAGAAGATAATTAAAATTAACTAGGAAAACGCTTAAGTCCCGCCGCGTTGTTGGATGAGCGTAATTGGTGCATTGAGCTGCCATGTGTTACGCGGATTTTCTGTTGTTCTGTGCAAAAATCATTACTTAGTCGAAGATTTTTTTTTTAATTAAATAAAATTAAATAAAAATTAATTTAATTTTTTTAATTCATCGTAATTTAAAAAAAATAAAAAAATCGTAAAATTGCAATTTTCATAAGAAATAATTATTTGATTGCGCTCAAATTTAACACAAGTACATTAATTCATGAAATTAAGGTTCTGTGAAAAAATCATTACAATAGGATAAAGCATGTAGGTGTTATAAGTCAAAGAATTGTTTTAAAAAAGAAAAAAAACGTAAAATTTCAATTTTCATAAGAAATAAATTTTTCGATTACGCTCAAATTTCGCACGAATATATTAATTCATGAAATTAAGGTTCTGTGAAAAAATCATTACAATCGGATAAAGCATGTAGGTGTTATGAGTCGAAGAAAGTTTTTAAAAATCGAAAAAAATCGTAAAATTGCGTTTTTTATGAGAAACAATTTCCCGATTGCGCTCAAAAACGTGGCAGTTCTAAGTTCAGAGATTTCGAAGGCCTCCATGAAATTTCATCGCAATCGGAATATCGGTTTAGCCGGAATCGTGTTAACAGACACACAAAAATACAGAAAGAAAGAAAAAAAAAAAAAAAACATTCCGGATTTTTTTCTCCAGTGTAGTGAAATGGAATCTTCGCTTCGCTCGCTACGCTCGCTACGCTCATCCAACAAATCGTGTCTAGTAAATTTGCCCGTGACAAAAGTTTGGTTGTATATTTCACTTGTAGCCTAGCTATATTTTCACTAATATTTCTTGAAAATTGAGTAAATCTATCGGGGATATTTTTAGCGGCCGAGATAATATACGTAATAGTTTTTTCATCTAAGTTGTCGTTGATTTTCTTGTGATTGATGTGTTGTGAAGGGAATGTTTCTAGTTACACAGGTGTTATGTTGTGTAACTGAGATGTTGTCGGCGATGCTTCTTGCTTGTCACTGAGACGGTTGTCGGCATGCTTCTTGCTGTCACTGAACGGTTCGTTCACTGTTTCTTCTATTGTCACTAGGTGTTGTCGGCATGCGTGTCACTGTTTCTTCTATTGTCACTAGGTGTTGTCTGCAATATCTACCTATCTTATCTATCTAGTATCTTATCGTAAAGGATGTGTAATGCTGTGTAACTGAGATGTTGTCGGCGATGCTTCTTGCTTGTCACTGAACGGTTGTCGGCTCGCGTGTCCTGTTCATACGATGTGCACGGGCGCAACTAATATCGTTCTATTAGTATCTATCGTAAAGATGTTATAACAGATTTGTCCGGCCATGCCTGCCGTCATACGTGGCAGGGTACTGACCAGCCTAGAGGTGTGGTCAGTTAAGACCGATTTTTCTTTACCATTTTACAACGGTCATCTAATGGTGGTGTGAAAATATTTTTGTCATACGCCCCACAACGAGGGGGAAAGAGGGGAAAACGCCCCGACATCCCCTACCTGGCAAAGTGCGCGGTAGAAGAATTCTTACAACGCATCAAGGTGGGGTGAAAAATGTTCACCCCACACGAAAGAGGATCCCCAATCAATAAATTGGCTACCGTATATTACTCAATAGTTTGAGTTTTGAGATTTTCCATTAAAAAAGCAACCATAAAATGATCAAATTTCTGAATTTAACGCGTTTGGAAGGAAAAATCTGTTTTAGAATTTGGGGTCTCTTGTTTGGTATGAATGAGAATCTGAATATTATATTCTCAGAAATGTTGTAACGATGCTTATTTGATTAGAATACACAATACATTTAAAATATATTCATTGTGGTCATTATTAAAACATTATTGTGTTTTATTTTAGTTTTCTTTTGCAATGTGGGAAAGGTGTAAGCTTAAATCAATATTAATAAATCGAAGTTGGGATTTTTATAACAACATAACCTCATATGTTGCCAAATGAGGAAAGAAAAAGTATCTAAATTATAGAAGAAAGTACCTTTCCAATATATTTCTTTAAATTCTTTCGTTTAACTATTTATTTGACTATTTAAAAAAAAATGTTTTGCCTTGAGTGACTTGGCGTAGTATGGTGATGTTAGGTAAAACAGAATTACATTCTCTTCCATATTTTTTCAATGTAGGCCATAGGCCTTAACACACAATGTTGTGACTATAGTAACTGTAGCAAATAGTATGGTTCTTACACGAGGGTGATTAATAATTATGCAGCCCTAACAATTCAACCATTCAAACACCACCAGGGACAAGCAGACGAAGTTGACCACGAAAAGTAAGGTAGTATGATGTACGAACCCGCAATCGCTTACGATTTATAAGAAACTATTAAATGCACCTAAAATTACCTTGACAGGTCTTATGATAGCTTTTTAAGGACAGTCCACAAAGATTCTTAGAATCGTTTAGAAGGTGTTTTGATACGACCAGTAATTTAACTCACGAACCGGTAATTCGTGTCTTTTAGGGTGGTAAATTCATTTTTTATGATCCACTTTTATGGAGCTGGAATTAAATAATTGTATACATTTCAAATTTATTAAAAAATGACGTTTATTTTGACAGCTTTGGCTGTATAGAGACCATGGATATATTTCGACGTACAAATATGCCGGCGGTGTGACGCTTAAGAATTCAGTTCCCCACTTCTATTCCTCCGCCACTGTATACCAGTGTTGCGCACTTTCATGTTTGCCAGTCGCCAGCCGTTGAATCCTTTGTCTACTCAAGTTGTATAATAGCTCCTTGATTGCCGTGTGTGAGTGTTGTGTGTGTCTGTGTGTGTGTGCAGGGATATACTGATTCAGATGGCGTGCATCATGCGAAATACCCGATACCCATCCAAGGACTGTCCTGTAACTATGAGGGGTAGCCAGATATCCATAATATCCAATCGCCTTCGGTTATCGAAACTTTATGGCCCTTCGAAGCATCTCATTAGAAATTCAAATAAGAACCCTCTTTCAATCATACATGTTTAGAGTTTTTTCTTTAATTCGATTTAGTAAACTGTGGGACAGTTTATTCACGATTAGAATTTACATTTCGACCTACCATTTAGATCCTCCATATACTTAACGCATTTTTGTGTTATTCAAACCACTTTTTGTTTATCGACAACCTGTAATTCGTCAAAGAAGTTATGGAGGCAACGAAACATCTGTATGATACGGATTACGGACACACAACGATCCAAATATTAATATCATATATCTATTGGTATAATGAGCATGCTGTCGACCGTTAAGAATTGCAGCAACTTCTTTCCTGTTTTTGAAACTAATCCTTGGGCTAGAGGTATATTTAAATTATATTCGTAATTTCATACTCGGTGTACCTATCTTTCTTTAATAATGGTTATACAACATTTTCCTTAGTTATGTATCCATTTACCAAATAGAAATTTGGAAGCATTATGCAAAAACCGAAATACTATGCTAATGATAGCTACCATGCTTGTATTAATTTTGTTTACGGATCACATAGCATAGCACCAGCTATTGTCTCTATTCTCATTTTAAAAGTAAGATCTTTATCATTACACTTTTGTGTTTTAAAGTAGTCAATAATGAATTAACAATGTACTGTGTGAGAGAGAGGTGAATGTGATTGATAACTCCTATGAGTGACAAATATACGTAAGCATATAATAAGATTTGCTTGCAAAGTATTTGTGAGAAATAGTGATTTAGAGTTTGTGACTCCATTAAACCTCGCCTTAAACCAGAAGTATAGATTACTGCGAGGCTTTGATAGCGAGTTATAGTTATTTGTGGGAAATTGTTAGATTCTTAGTAATTCAGTTTATAGTGTTAATGTAGTACGTAATGCAAGTCACAGAAAAATAATTGTAATCTATGTTAAATAAAAAAATGTTTAATTTGTTTGGGAAATTTGATACCTAACTATAATTGTTTTGAGCTGTATTTTGATAAATGTCAGCACATCATAGGTAGGCTACTAAAGTTATAATACGAGATTCGGATGCATGTATTTTATTTGTGGGAAATTGTTAGATTCTTAGTAATTCAGTTTATAGTGTTAATGTAGTACGTAATGCAAGTCACAGAAAAATAATTGTAATCTATGTTTAATAAAAAAATGTTTAATTTGCTTGAGAAATTTGATACCTAACTAATTGTTTTGAGCTGTGTTTTGATAAATGTTAGCACATCATAGGTAGGCTACTAAAGTTATAATACGAGATTTGGATGCATGTATTCAACTGCAAACCGCAAACCGTAAACCATTAACACCAACAGCAGAATAAAAAAATCTAGTTATACAATAATGTCAATAATATGTAAATTGACCAAGAAGAAATATAGGTTGTATATTATATTTTATATTAATTATATTTCTTCGAAATTTTCTTCAAAGAATACATCCAGTGACTTTGAAAATTTTTTGAAAGTAGTGTTCAAGTAATGTCAAATAATCTTCTAAGTTTTTAAGTTTTGTGAGACCTTGAAACATGAAACTTAAAAATAGACAGGGAAATGGTGCCATAGTGTCATAATAAAATTACTTTAAGGTTTTGGGATATAGGCTATCTACTGAAATAAACCAAGATATAATTATATTAATTTTTACTTGAGAAAACAATTTCATTACGTCATCTGTGATATAGGGTATATAACATCTCGTACAAAATACGGAGTGAAAATGTCGGCCAGCACATTTTCGGTTTGGATTGCTAAACATACACTTTCGTGTCAGTACAAAAAGAAGTTTTGAAACATTTCTCCCATGAAAGTAACTTAAAAAAATATAAATAAACTCCATTAATTAAATTGGCATATTGTGTGAATCTGCATTTCATTAATCCTAGACAAAAATTGATATTCCTGGGTTACACCGATAGCTTATGTGATGTGACGCTTACAATCTCTCACCAATATATGTTATGTAGGTAGACACTTCCAAGGTGCTCAAATATCTTAATGCTGCCACTTGTGCTTTGTGTTAGTTTGATAAGATGCGTGCAGTATTGTGGAGGTGTTGTTATTTATTTCGTGATCTTAACGATACAAGTTTGTTCTGTTTCCATACTTCCTATCCTCGATGTCTTACAACTTCCGTCTTAAATCTTAACTTTGTTTTAAGCTTCTTAAGTCGCATTCAAATAGACCACTAAGCATATAGTCTAGGAAGCGTAGCTATATTTAACTCTGGTGCACGCCAGAGGGCGTTCTACATCTTAACTTATCACTTTTTCACTAGAAAACAAGGCTTGCGTGACGGTGTGTTTTGTGTGCCACCGCCTATCAATGATAAAAAGCTGTAACCCGCGGTTTTACAAAGTCTGAGCATTCGTGGCTCCGAGTGAATTATGCAGATTTAGTGAATACACCCTGGAGGGCTTCCCAGAGGCTTGAGGGACACCTGAGCGCGGCTTGATCGCACGATCTGTGCTCGGAGGTAGCGAGGCAATACCGAGGATGAAAGTGATAGACCTTTCTTCATTTTTTAGTTTTTCCTCATTAACAAAACATATGCAGGGATATGGTTCTACAGTACAAGAACCCTTGAACATATAACGCTTGCGTAGGAAAACTGTCCAGGGAAAATTCAAATCTATTCTGCTCGTCAGGGGGTAAGATGTGAAGCTTGGAAAATGTCTTCATGGAGTTTAGTCGGGATTGCTGGCGGCTGATATTGGGCCAAGAGTTCTCTCAAGAGTCTCGCATTACGCGTGACATACTTCATTGGTGTGAAGAATGACTTTAAAGCAATCACAACAAAAAGTATTAATGATTTAGTTGTGCGTGGTTTAATTACAATATTTTACTGAACTTATAATCACCGATGTTTTTGAAATTAAACGAGTGTTTAGGTATGGGTGAGATCGAAATACCACGATGTGCGTTTTGAGTTTTAGGGACCGAAGTTCGCCAGCATTCTTCACTTTTTCTAGCCGTCTGTGCGAGCGAGTGTCACGTATCAGGATAAAAACAGAATGTAACTTTTTTTGGCATGCGATTTTTTGGAAACATTATTGTAACAAGTATGATAGAGAGTGTTTTAGTGGCCTAGGGGGTCCGGGGGTTGCGTCTAGATTTACCCAAAGAAGACAAAATTTGAACCCGGCACCTCCACCAAAGATATATTGTAAGTGTAATCTTATCCTTTTTACTGCGGTACCCCAAACCTATAACTACATGAAGGAACATCAATATATTATTAATTTGGTTTCTTTACCACCCTCTAAATGACTATTGGCCAAAAAAAGTCATGGTAGATGGCAGCACTACAAAAACAACATGGCGGATCATTGCGGTATAAAGTGATCGCACTCCATCTCCACTCATGTATTTTCGGGTGCAATTTGTCCAATACAAATAATAATCTGTAATGTCAGAAAACCCTAAGGTTAGGTGGGACGAAGTTATAAGGTTTATAGGTGATGGCCTACGGCCGTAGGCCTATAATTAAGGAGGGGGAAGGTGTTTAGGAAGCAAATCACATAGCCTAGCCTACTAGGGCCTAGGCCTACGGTCCTATGCTGAGACTGCTTTGAGACTTTTACACTTTGTTTACAAACCTAAAAATTTACGCCGCCTCACAAATTGGAAGTAGGCCTAAGTATAACAGTACGTGATGATTTGACTAAACAGGTGCACAAGACAGCTGCTTCTGACCATTACTTGCTGTCACCTTGACATTGCCTAGACTAGGCCTAGGGCCATGGTGGTATATACCACCATGCCTAGGGCTACCTAGCCTAGCCCTTAGTTCCTTCCTTTACCTATTTATTGTCTATTCTATTCAGTAATACAATTCAATGATGGTTACGAGGTACATAGAGAACCTGATTAGTTACGATCTACATCACCTCACTTGAAGATCAGCTGCACCGATCTTGAGAAGAAGTGGCGGGCAAGCTAAAACTGACTGCAGGAACTTTGTATGTTCCAAGACCAAAGAAGGAAATGTGCTACGTTAAAGAAACGGCCGTTCCTGGTGAAGAAAAGAGTTTTAAGTGTACATTCTTGGCCTAGGGCCTAGGCTTACGACTGTTTTTTTTTTATATCTAGGGCCTAGGGCGACTATAGTCTAGGCCTAGGCCAGCCCAAGGCCTACGCCCATTTTGACAGCTCGCGGCTAGGCCTACCCTAAAGGCATCTCTGCAAGGGCCTAGGCATAAGCAATGGATTTATATTTCTTCCTTAACCTATTATTTTAAAATATTTTCTTGGTTTGTAAAGTATGAGCCACACACATAGGCCCCTACATACTTTGTAATAGGCCTAGGCCCTACCCCTATGCATAGTAGGCTAGCCCTAGTAGTTTTCCCGATTTTCAATACGTGTGCCCATCTCTTTCTAAGCGTCAGGTCTTTAGGAAAAAGATGGAAACACACAACTTTCCCCTTACTGTTGCATTTAGGAACGGAGCAGTAGCTATTACAAACATTTGTATTTGCTATAGAGACATAATAACGAAGTCAACGAGCCTTGTTTTCTTATGGGATGATCGCCGCCAATTACAACCAATACCGCAATGCGTAGTACACGCGCCGCCGCCGCAGCGCTTCGATAGACTTTTTTTCGCGAATAAGGCCTCCTTATTTATTTCTCGTACGTGGTCATTTTTCACTTCCGGAGAGTACATACGCCATTAAAATGAAAAATTTAAGTCAATGTTTACCAATTATACATGACCAAACGGGACCGTATTTAGAAAAATTAATAAGTACAAAGGTACAAGTTATCTTGTTGATTACTCACAAAAATAACCAAACAAATATAGTCAAAATTTGATAAGTAGGCTAAAAGAGTCAGATTGTTTTTTTATTATTATTATTATTTTTTACAGGTATAGCGTTCTCGCGCAATGTGTAGTTAAATTTCGTCGAGTACACAATGCTGCTGAGTTAAACAATTAGCCATCACGTGGTTGTAGCAACGTAGCAACGTAATGTTAAATCCCTTGAAGGAGTGCATGAACAAATGATTAAGATGTATTATTGAATTTGACTATAATTTTAAAGAACAAGAAAAGTGCTACCAAGGAGATATTCTGCAAAAAAAACTCTGATTTAACCGGTTGTGATTGAAAAGAATGTTTAACATATTATTGAATTGAAACTATTAGGAAATTAAAGAATTTAATTAATTGAAAATCAATATACAGAAAAGAAAAATACAATGATTGACTATTGATCAATATACGTTGATTATGAGTAATTGATAATTGATTCACTAGGGTACTTTGTGTCACAATATGGTCAGTGCCTGTGTTTAAATACGGCAGTGCAGTGCATAATGTATAACGATATAGGACCGTGTGTACTAGCCTCAGTGGCAATCTCCTGCACATCACGACATGGCTTCATTATTATAATCATGGCACAAGTAGCTGAGCCCTGTGTCACGCAGTTGCAACCATATCCATCCAGCTTACCTTAATAAATACCACAATTAGGTTGGCGCTTCTATAGCGTCCAGTAGGCTGATGCAGTTGCAACCATATCCATCCAGCTTACCTTAATAAATACCACAATTAGGTTGGCGCTTCTATAGCGTCCAGTAGGCTGATGCAGTTGCAACCATATCCATCCAGCTTACCTTAATAAATACCACAATTAGGTTGGCGCTTCTATAGCGTCCAGTAGGCTCTATAGTCTGATGCAGTTGCAACCATATCCATCCAGCTTACCTCTATAAAGTATTGAATAATAATAATATAATAATAATATATATAATAATAATAATAATAATAATAATATATAATAATAATATATTTAATAATAATTAGGTTGCGCTTCTATTATCCATGCATATGGCTCTATTGTCTGATGCAGTTGCAAGTATATCCATGCGTCCTATAGATCTAAGCCTATTGCCTCTATTGCCTGATGCAGCTACCTACTTCACTAATAAATATAAGGTGATCTTATGACCAGTACGCAGATGCAGACCTAGGTGCAGACGTAGGCCTAGATATAATCACATTTCAGAATGCATAATAAGATTTTGATGAACTGTGTACAATCATAAGACTATGTAATTGCCTACAAATTGGTTCTTGTTAGACGAGATTTAAAGTAAATATAAGTTTTGGGAGTCATGTTCTATTTTTCTATGTCTGTTTTAATTTCCGCATATATTGGTAATTGCGTTGATACATGGAGTTTTCTTATAGGAGCAATTTGAGTTGTTTACGTTTTCGACCTATCCCTTAATATCGAGCAGGCCACCCCTCACTACCCAGAATAGTTTACATAATATTATTATAGGTCTACTCGATTGCTTCGAGGAAGATTATAATTATAATAATCTTAAAGATCCATGGCTGCATATCTTGAACTTGAATGCGTTTTAATGTACATTTTGGTCCATATTTTACTTGTCTGTGTGTCCATTTTCCCCAAATAAATATTTCATCAACTCACGAATAAATCCCATAATGGCATAGATCTCTCCTTGCTTGTGCATGAAGTTGTGGAGGTATATTTGAATAGAACGTCGAGAGGAACTATTATGTACATCGAAGGCAATTGGGTCAATGTATATTCAAGTGAATTGAAGCTTTAGCGACCTGGATACGATATAATTATATTCGTTGAATGAGCGAAATGATTCAAACATAGTGTGGGTGTCCGTCTAGCTATATGTTCACTATTATCTTGTTTGTAGGTGTATAGTCTGTACTCGATAGTCGTTATGTAATTGTAATCGAATGTGATTGTGATATCGTCGAGGCAGTTAGTTTGTGTAATGCGTAGCGTTTCAAAGATTGTCTTAGTTATTCGTCAGGATTATATACACTTAATTATTATTAAATATTGTATTACAGACTATACTTTTATTAGCGTATTTTTCCTCTTATTTCGCACGCTTAAAAAAACTTACCAATGAACAGTTTTGATTTATGTACCCAAACAAGCCGAAGCCGTCACGAGAAAAACTCGATTACAAACAAAATGTCAACGTCAATGTCAACGGGTCGTGGAACACTGAACAGTTTAATCATTGTTTAATTATACTTTTAGGAATAACTTAGTTTAAGAGTTTTAAAAATGATTGAAAGTAAGTAAATTTATCAATTCAGGTTTTGAAACGGTTCACATATTTTTTTTAAAAAGGGACCAAGTGTAACTAAAAATAAGGTTTTACTAGTATAATGCTTTTCACGCATTTCCTTCAGAAGCGCAAAAACAAGATAATATGCTAAAAAAAATTAATTTGCTCAAAATCTAAAATATAAATGCTTATTATTTAAAATTCAAAAGTTTTTTACGAAATAGAATACTTTTGGCCAACCCTTTTCCACAATATTCAAGAACTTTGAAGTTTTATTGCGTCCCGTGTACGAGGGTCCGTCTGTGTTCACCCTTCCAGCCCTCTGACCGACGTCGCGCGTCGCGGTGTCACTTCCTCCAGGCTCCACCCTTTGCCCCCGCCGTCCAATGACACGGGTCGGAGACAGAGGACAGTGCGCAGATAGCGTTGGTGACACGGGTCGGGCGCCGGCGTCGCTACGCGCAGGTGACACGGACGTCGGAGTGGGGGGGGGGGCGCTCGGCGGTCTTGGTGACACGGGCGTCGTGCGAACTCGCGGTCGAAAGTGGCGCTTTTGTTGATAAGGGAGGCTTGATATAGAACATCGTAGAAGTTAACAGGTTATGTAAAATGATGAAAGAGCAGTTCCATTATACAGTTGGGAATTAGGATGGAAAGAAATTCTCAGTAAAGAATGATACGTAGTTCTCAATCAAACTAGGATCATTTTATAACTTTACTTCGGATAATTCTACTGTAAGGACACAAAATGATTTAACTTCGTCAACGCTTTTGTCAGTCGCGTTGATGGATGAGTTTTTTTGACGCATTGTATCATATTTTCCTATGCTTTTCACTTCGGTTTCAATTTGCTTCAACTATGTTTTGAATGTAGCGCCAAGTTGTGTTAATAGGTTTGTTCGCCTGTACTGCACTTTGTGCACGAATCTGAACTGTTGCACTGTTCACCGTTCGCCTGTAAAGTGCAGACTGAACTAGTGCAATAAGTCCATGATCTTCTGCACGAGCTCTGGAGCCGGTGCAATAGTGCAGCGCAGAAATTTGGCGTAAAAAATGTAAGGGATATAATATATCGAATGCTCATTTTTAGACGAATGAGCGAAGCGAATGAGGATTACAATTTAAGAAATATGCACTTCGGTGATTTTGTGTGTTTATGTGTGTGTACGCCGAAATACTCGGAGATTGAGTAAACCTTGCAATCTTTACTCGTATTTCGTACTGGCTAGTTTTTCCATAGTATTGTCACAGATGATAGACTACACTGCGTTATATGCATTACAAAGCATGTATATTTAAAAAAAAATCGATCCAGAAATTACAAAATCTTTCCCGACCAGGGGATTGAACCCAGGTCTCCCACATTCCGGGTATCAGGGCGACTTATCCAAAGACTGGGAAAATGCCAAAGTCGTTGTTTGACGAGTGACCATAGTCATGTGTTGAATACGCGGGAACATTTGCATACAAGTTGTAGTTGATTGATATAGGTAATAATGATAGGGTTTTGAGTTTATTTGTTACGAGAACGCGTCAACTGTAAGGCCATAATGCGCCACTCTAGCCTATGATAGGCTAGGGAGGAAAGACCAACGCTGATGTAACATATATTGCATTTTCGAATGCGAAGGTAAGTCTAAGGCTACGGGTAAGAGGCTAATAAGAGCTTAGGCTACGTTTAACGGATTTTCGTTTTAAAGAAAACAAATTGCCAGT
Organism: Sweltsa coloradensis; assembly: GCA_024449915.1. NCBI lineage: Eukaryota > Metazoa > Arthropoda > Insecta > Plecoptera > Chloroperlidae > Sweltsa > Sweltsa coloradensis. The sequence continues at coordinate 16,335 of JAMZAV010010811.1, forward strand.
GTAATCGTTCTCCAGTAACGACTGCACTCGATGAACTACTGCACTGAACTGATATTAACTCACCGTGTAGTGCAAGACAGTACACTGCAAAGTGCAACACAGAACGAACGAACGAACCTTATATTCTATGTATATACCAGCCAACAATACGAGGCTCAAAATAAATTACAAATTTCCCTCAAATGTTTAACGTTTCTAGTTCCTTAAATAAAATAAAATAATAAAATAAATAAAAGTCATAGTTCCTTATGAACGACATCACAGAAGATTGTTAAAAACCATACGTAAAAGTTTGATTTTCATGAGAAGTATTAATTAAATTTTAATAAAGCCATATCATGCATATTGATATAGGTTGCAGATTATGAAGGTGCTCTTAAATCAGAGTCCTTGTAGCTGCTAACATAGTGAAAAATTGCTTGTAAAATCGAAAATATTGTAGAAAAGTGATTTTAATGACAAAAAAATACTTCCGATTATATTTGAAAACGTGTCAGATTTCACTTTTTATAAGTATATCGAAGTACTCACAATAAGTTACATTAAAAGTTTAATCAACATCGGAGTCGGGAGTAACCGTATGACCAGTATGACAAAGAACAAACACAGGAAAAGAAAGAAAACACACGTACAAGACTTTATGAAACATCTGAGACCTTCGCGGCCCGAATAAAAATTATTAAGAAAGTGCGATGAGGGCCATTTCGCCGCGTCTCGTATTTATAAACTTACTTGTGTGTGAGTTCGACGTTTCGGAACCACTGTGGGCCCCATCATCAGGACGACTAATGTTCTTAACTTCTTTGGGTACTCGAATTGAGCCTTCGCTCGCTTATCTCATCCAATGAATTTCATTTTTCTTTATACCTTTCAATTCAAACAGTTTACGTATGAACAGGAAAGAAATGCATTATGAGTACATTTTTTATGCATATATATAAGCAATACGTCAAATGGTCAATTGTCAGTCATCTGTTATCTATGACTTTGTGTCGTACTTAAAATAAGTTACACTATACCCTTACGCCTCCCAATAAGTGTGTACTATATACTGATTTTGTACGTATATTCCTATAAAAAATGTTTGGCGTTTGGTACGAAAGACAACTTTATACCTGGTGCAGGATTCCTGTACTGAATTGTTATTTTACTCTCGGTAAAGTGGAGTTAAGGGTTAGAGGTAAAAAAGTGCATTATTCCAGGAGGGGTGCAAGGATACAAAACATATAACAAGCATTGTTACCTCTTGGTTACCATGGTGATTGGTTCGGGCTAGCACGGGCCTGGTAAAGTGTGTCGAGTTCGAGGTCAAGAGTTAACCCTAGGTAAATAGTAACAGAATCCGTTCCTGAATATAAGTACTCATTCAAGAGTGCGATATCTATCGATCTATTTATTTATAAGTAGCATATACAACAGAGTACAAATACTCCACAAGAGCAAATCATATATATAGCATAGCCTAATGGATAGAAAACATATACTTATAGACATTAAAATGAACTATACATACGGTTCAAGATATTGAAGGCTTTCACGACCCATGGATGAGTTCTGCTTGTTACCTGGGTTGTTGCGTCGTGTCGATAGTGCGTTGTCGCTCAAGCTATCTAAAAAGAGACGAGTCTAAGGGCCCGTTCCGATCTGTAAATCATGCCCACAAATCAAAGTACTTGACTGTATAGTGCAAAGTACTTATATCACGACAGAATGTCTGTCATCTCTACATTCTCAATGCTCCACAACCCACTCTGCCAACATGGCAAAACGCGGTTTTTCTCCCCTGGTAATACAATCATCCTACATTTGAGGGTTTCAGACCCGGTATTGTAAATGTAAGCAAGAACACATGCTCGTCCATTGCATAATTCTAAACTAAACTTAACCAAAACGCATACGTTTTCTCTGCGTATTGTAATACACCACACCGGTTTAGTACTCCCACCACCTTGCGCTGTAAGAAGTTAGTTTTCTTCCAGTCAAAGCACGACCCTTCTTCACTTCCCGCACGATCTGGTTGTAGCCTCCGCAGTCTTATAATTAATATTATGTGAGTCCGATTTCCGCCAAGATAAACGCAAATAAGGGGTGGGTGTAGAATATAGACGAGAGAGCCTTTGGGCCCCCGACCTCACTCACATGTACATCTGGCTAATATGTATGCGTGGACTTGCTTGTACAGAGTTACAGTAGTAGTAGTTTCAGTCTAGTACAAGGACTGGTAAGGGAGTAACCAAAATAGCGACAACGAAGTATTTCGTTACATTTACGTTTTTTTTTAAAAACTTATGGTGGAGGTGCCGGACCGTG
>JAMZAV010010812.1:0-26062 GCA_024449915.1 Sweltsa coloradensis
TTCGCGCTGATATGCTCTCTCTCTCCTCCCCCCCTCCTCCCTCTCCTCTCCCTCTCCCTCGCACTCGTAGGTGTGCGGACAGACGTAAGGCTGATACAAACGCGCGAGCGCGGCTGGTAAAAACATATCCACAGCAAGAGCGCGGATGGAAGAAAATGTATTTCTAGGGTAGGAAGTACACTTTTAAATCGTTTTTTTTTTTTTTATGTACGTAATAGCGGGGAAAACTAATTAGATAGAATCGTTTTAGACAGAAAGTTTTATAGGCCCTGCTGGTTAACATGCATATAAAAACCAGTGTTAAATTCATACGTGTTGGGCAGAGAAGCGGCTATAAAGGGAACGTTCGAGCAGGATTTTACTGATAATGATGTCCTGATAACCTATTTTACAACATAATTCTAAAAAAAAAATCTTATGTAAGTTTTCTGTCTGGAGATGTAAAATTATCTCCAGCATGCCCAGCCGGGCATGTGCTATTTAATAATTTTTTTGAGCCCTGCTCACACACAGCTTGTAGATGCAGCGACTGTAGAAGTTGGTGTTACTCGATTGGATTGCTCGTCTTTGTTCCATGTTGTTTTCTCGGTGCCACCCACAGCCTTCTATTTCCCTGTTATTGGATGGATCACAAAATCATGACAATAGATCTCAATCTACACTTTACAGTCACAACTTAAGTCTTCATTTCCCTAACAGTTATTTATCTAGGTGCCCGTTAGGGCGCCGCAGCCAAGCCGCGGTGCGCTACACACTCAAGCACCTTATACACCAAGCAGAGTTGGGGTGATTTCGAGGTGTTACCCAGCCGTCATGTAACGTGATGTGAACTTGAAAACTATCACAATCGGGGGGATTTAGGTACCTGACAACACATGCCAAATTTTATTGGGGTACGACCATTCCTTCTTGGTGAAAAAATGGCTTGAAACATGCTCAAAATCACTTTAAGGATGTTAGCTACTCCTACTACTGCTACTACTGCTACTTACATCTAATACGTCGGCCCGCGATTCTGACCAGACGGGGTGGGACTACAATGTTCATATTTTACATGGACATTAAGGTTATAGTATTATAGTCTCTTTTGAAAAAAAAAGTTGAAAAGTTTGTTGGAAGGCTTCCAAATAAAGGTTTTAAAATAAGCCTTATACAATCAACAAGTAACCATAGTTACTTGACACTTGTTGACGGTATAAGCAGAGTACGGCGGGAAAGTGCGATACGTAAACAAATGGCGGACATTTTAAATTTTGCTTCTATGTGTGAAATGAGAAAAGTTGTCATTATACTCTCATAAAACAAATCAGAAACCGTCCCTGACCTAGGCCCAGATGTAGAAAATTATTTATAATACAACAGTGTAGGTCTAAAGTTCCATTAGCGCTATAGGACTAGATAAAATTATTACTTACATTACATGTTTGGCAAGCCTAGCCAACCCTAGGCCAGCACAACATAGTTCTGTCACACAATACACACAAACACAATGTCGAAGCAAGGTGTCAAAATAATATGCGCTTGCTCATCTGTTTGTTTACATAATTGCAACAATCAAATCATTTCACGCAACTCGTCTTTCGATTGGCCCGCGTTTATGAAGGCACTGCCATCTAGAATAAATATAGAACTTTTTCGAGCTCTTTGCTATACGCATATCTTTTTAAAGTGTCAAACGAAAACGACTTCGTTTTCAAATTGCGTTTTCAACAGTCATCTCCCACGAACTCAAGAATTGGGGTCCAGTCCTTATACCGTCGTTTATACCATGGTTATACCACCTATACCCAGGATGTACATGAATCCGGGTCTAGATATTTTACATCCTATATTGTTATTGCTAATACCATAGAAATTAAATCAACTTTGATAAAATTATATATTTTAACATATAATTTTGCAATGGAACTTGAAAAAGTAATGAGATCACACACATAACAAAAACTTGTAGAAATACAGCCAAACCTTACACACTCAAAAGAAATGAGATCTAAAAAAAGGGCCAAGCTCATCTACCCTTCCACATTTGCGCATTCTTAATTCATAAACGTACAGTGTCCCATAACAGCATCCTCGAAAAGCTTGGCAAAATAAAATTTGCATGTTATTACGTTTTAATTAATTAGAAAAAAGAACTTGGATGAACTATTTCGTTTAAATTAATAATCGCAAATTCTATTTTGCCAAGCTTTTCGAGGATGCTGTTATGGGACACTGTACGTTTATGAATTAAGAATGCGCAAATGTGGAAGGGTAGATGAGCTTGGCCCTTTTTTTAGATCTCATTTCTTTTGAGTGTGTAAGGTTTGGCTGTATTTCTACAAGTTTTTGTTATGTTAGGAATGTACTGTACACAACTCTTTAAGTCAGGATTGGTGAACCTTTTTAGTGACGTGTGGCCAAAAAATAAGAGTGTAAGCTCACCTTGAATCCGCGTGCCCAATGTAAACTCTAACTAATGTGACTTCTGTTGTTTTTTGTCGGCCATTTTCTCAATCCTTGGTACATTATTTAGTAGTCTTGGGGGTGATGCACACTCTGAACTTACCACGTGTCAGTTTGTCGATTTCGCAAATCACTTTGAAATAAGTCAGTTACTGAAAAACCGTTGCTCACATGCATAAGACGGGGAAAAACATTGCCATTTAAAGCCATTGCCAGTCCTCATGCATCTAAATGCGTTGGAATAGATTCCCAGCTTTCAAAAACAACATTTTCAGCACTTTGCACTTGCTCTAGTTGCTTCAAGTCGGCTATGTTCAATATCCTCCTCCGTAAAAAAATGTTCTTAGTTCAGTAAATTGTTTTCCAAATGGTACTACTTTGAAAATCGTGCCATCTCTAATTCAAATTCTTCAATTTTCAAACCACACAAAAAATGTAAGATTAGATCTTGAAAAGTCAATCGTATCAGGGTGTCTTGATGAATTTTAAACCGTTTTTCTCCATCTCTCGCGAAGGTAGTGAATCACTTGCCTTCATTTTTGTTGGGGCAATGTTAATATTGTTACAGAAGTGTACAAATCAAGGCATCCCCATCGAAATCTTTCAACATATTGCTGTTTCCAGTGTGGTTTTACGTTTGGAAAAATATTGCAGGCTTGCCAGATTCAATATCACGTTTGTAGATGTTAGCCGTTTTTCGAATGCGTTGAGAATGTCTCAATTGTGAGGTCAATAGTCATCCTAACCCTTGAAGTTTTTTTTATCAAGTTCATTGAAATGTTTGCAGACATCGGGTTAAAACATTAAATTTGCAATAACCAAATTTCATGCAGTAAGTTCGGAGTAATTTTGATTTTTTGATATCTAAAAATCGGGCGGATTTTGTCTTAAAACATCAACAAAACCGTTCGAGAAATTTTCCGCGGCTTCCGCGGTTTAGAGCAATTTCAAATACAAAAAAAAAAATACTAAGATTGGGATTGTTTTGTAAATAATTTAGATCATAATGTTTATTAATTTCATCTTCCAATTTGTGTGCGTGCCCACTGAACATCTCTATGCATGCCATTTTGGGCACGCGGTCAAAGGTTCGCCATCCCGCTTTAAGTTGTTCCAAGTTGAACGTGAATTTCTTGATTTGTTACAGTAGATGTGAGGTTGGTTTAAGTAAAATATAATATTAACATTTCACCCGCGTTAACTCTAGTTTTTAAGCGTTGAAAGAACTACCCAAGTGGGTAGAATGGCTGAATCAATGTCATACAATGCTTTCATTTCATCGTTGGCACTAGTTGAGCAACTGAATGAGTGAAAATAATGTAGTTAATTTATTTTTTGATACATCCATGAAACTTGTGAGTGATGTGCGCCATACTTTGTGCCTGAAACTTATTCACATAAACAGCATCATGTGGTGTGTAGGTCTACACTGTACAGAGGTATTTCCAAAAAGATTTAAGTTGAGGTCCATCAATCTCGTACTAATGTTGGAGACGTTTGTCCCATTTGGAATATATTTTAGTATAATTACCGTAACCATCGTAAGAGCCTAATGCATAGACAGGTTTCAGGAGAGTGGTGCCAGGAGTGTTAGAAATAAAATAACAAGCTCTACAGTTATTGATCCAAAATAATTATGAAAAAAATCAACCTACTCAAAAATAAAATTTTGAAACACATCGGATGTCTAATTTTTTTCTTTGTCGGTTATTGCTTCGCAGAAAAAAATGATAACTTTGGAACTTGATGATGAACTTTACTGCATTGAAATAAGGAATATCCATTTTTCATGACAGCGCGGTATTAATTTTACTATTCTGAACACTGTGGTGAAATTTGATAATGTTTGAACCATAATTATGGTCATAATCGTTAAATTACTCAGAAAAATTACACAAAACGGCTCAGAATAGGCCCAAAATGGGATTTGATGGCTGCACAGAGTTCCGCGTCTGTGCTTGGGATCGCATGTACAAAGCCGATAACGGCAGCTTTGACGTCATCACAGTCTGATATCGCCATCGTGAGGAAAGGCCTACCCCTCAAACGCAAATGTCGAGCCCTACCAGTGACCCTTACCAGTGAAACTTACTTTGGTTTTTATGTTCATATAATTTTCGTAACATGACGACAGTAACCATAGCAATTTAAAAAAAAGCTTGTATCTTGGGACTAGGTACAGATTTAAAAAAAATAAACAAAAGAAGGTAGCTTTTGTTTCTAGGAAATCTGTTTTGAAAAGCACTGCATCCACCGCTTGCTTGATGTATCATGAAAATTAACTATAAGTAATTATGTTGACATTATTTTACTATCGCATGAATTATGTGTGAAGAATAAATCAGGTGACCCCCGGGTTTGACCGGTACAGTACCGTTTTCATAACACTTGTACCGGTGCCCCAAAGAAACTAATAAAAATTACGTTTTTGTACCGGTTTGCAATTTTAGTGAGAAAGTGACCTGGTATTTTCTTAACTATACCGTGCATGGAAAGATAATGTTTTTAATACTTATTGGATGAGCGTAGCGAGCGTAGCGAGCGAAGCGAAGATTCCATTTCACTACACTGGAGAAAAAAATCCGGAATGTTTTTTTTTTTTTTTTTTTTTTTCTGTATTTTGTCTGTTTGTTAACACGATTCCGGCTTAAAACCGATAATCCGATTGCGATGAAATTTTATGGAGGTCTTCAAAAATTTTTCTGACTTAGAACTGCCACGTTTTGAGCACAATCAAAAATTATTTCTCATCAAAATCGCAATTTTAACGATTTTTTTCGATTTTTTAAAATTTCTTCGATTTATAACACCTACATGCTTTATCCGATTTTGATGATTTTTTCACAGAACCATAATTTTATGAATTAAGATATTCTTGTAAAATTTGAGCGCATCGAAAAATTATTTCTTATAAAATGGGAAATTTACGTGTTTTTTTTTTTTTTAAAAACAATTCTTTGACTTTTAACCCCTACATGCTTTATCCGATTTTGATCTTTTTTTTCACAAAACCCTTAATTTTATGAATTAATATATTCTTGTGAATTTGAGCAAAATCGAATAACTATTTCTTATAAAAATCGAAATTTACGATTTTTTTCTTTTTTTAAATTACGTTTAAATTTAAAAAATTAAAGATTAAAGTTTATTTTTCATTAAATTTAAATAAATTTAAAAAAAATCTTCACTAAGTAATGATTTTTCACAGAACCACAGAAAATCCATATAACACATGGTGGGCTCAATCCCACCAATTACGCTCATCCAACAACGCGGCGGGACTTAAGCGTTTTTCCTAGTAGTAAAAACAATGAAAAAGTTCTTCCACTTCCAAAAAGAAAATTCTTTTTCCCTCTAGGGGTTTGCGAGTATTATTAATATTTTGGTGGAGGTCCCGGGGTCGCGCTCGTGTGTGAAAACGTAAAATCGTTAGGCCTATACATTTTTGACGCTACCTTACAAATGCTGATAACTTACCAAAATAGAAATAATATAAGTCTTATGATCAAATTTATATTCATTTAGGAAGTTTTGATCTTTTTCGGGGAACAAAATATAAAAAAAATATGTCACTATAGTGTTTTGTGCACAAACGCAAAATGTGACTTTTATCAATTTTACTTTGATATTCAATGCCAAATTTTCGAGAACGTTTTAAAACATTTGTTGGTTTATCAGTCTTAAAAAAATGCTGTCACATTTTGTTTAATACTTCAATGCACAGATATTATACGAAGTCGCCGAGATAGTGCATGACATGGGGTTTGTTCGGCTGCGCGTCTTATTTACTTCCGCTGTCCGCGACGAGCACATTGTGAGATATATTAGCCCAAAACCCCTCATACTTTATACCATTCGGCCATGTAGGTATCAACAAATGTCTTGGTGATTAGCTGTGTAAGTTTTTTTTAAATGCTATGTTATTTCAGGTCAAATTTAACATTTCGTTACTGCTTTTGTCAATCGACAGCAAAATAAATGCAGGAACAAAGCTGCATCGCAGTCTTGCATCACAAAATATAATTTTCTTTAAAACAGAGCGGCTTCATTGATGGAATTTTTAAAACTGAATAGTGTGGCCAACACTGTAAATACAATTTGGAATTTTAAAGTCCGTCTGGTTGTATGCTACTGTAGCAGTACCCAACGTTTATTGTTGTTTGTTCCGTGCTTAGAGATAATTTGCGTGTTTGTTATCCCCACACAACAAAACTTGTAAAATACAGGGCCCAAAACCTTACACACTCAAAAAAATGAGATCTAAAAAAATCCCTCAAAACTGCTTGCTGTATAAGGTGCCTGAGTGTATAGCGCACCCCAGCTTGGCTGCGGCGCCCTAACTGGCACCTAGATATAAATCAAGATAATATTCTTTTTATGCACTATGACTGGATCGTATTATATACCCCCAATAGTATTCACCAAATTCGATTTCCCTATTATTGTTATAACATGATCGAACATTAATTTCATGGAGTGATGATATCCCAACAAACATTTTTGGGCTTTCCCGCAGTCTTCCCGCAGTCTTTTTCCCGCACTTTGGGCCCCGGGGGGGACCCTTGCGGGGCGTCCCGTACGGGTCCCCGCCAAGAAGTGTCCACTGGCCGATACCGGGTCCCGTACGGGACGTCCCGCGATCTTTCCCGCTAGTTTCCCGCACGGGGCGTCCCGCGGGTCTTCCCGCTAGTTTCCCGTAGTATCTGTAGCGCGTCTAGGTGCTAAATATGTGGCTAACGTAAAAAAAAAATAAAAAGTTTTATATAAAATCGTTTTCATGGTTTTTTTTGTCTTATTTTCGACACCAGTTGATTGCCTAACTAACTATCTAACTAATGAGCAAACTAACTAATTGATAATAACAATCAGGTTAGGCCAACAAGTATTAATAAATTACCCTTTCAATTACCATTTTAATATTTAACGTGTTTTGGTTAACATCACAAATATGTTTGGTAGTTTAATACCCCCCAAATAAAAAAATTGTAAAAAAAAAAAACGGCAGCCAAGCTCTCCTTCAAAAGTTTTCGGCTGTGAATGCTGTTTGGGGTATAGAAGTTGAGCCAAGCATTTCATTCTTTCTCCCTAGTTTCGCATAGAAAAGAAGTAAGATCATTTCGCCTGTTGAAAGCGCTAAGCCCAAACCCTTTACCATCATTTAAATACATGCAATTTAAAAAAAAAAATCGCTGAATACATTATTTTCATCACAAGAGATTTGAAATGTGTGAGGCAGGTAGAAAAAACCCATGTTTTGCTCCCCCAAATTCGGGCACGCCAAAAAAGGGGAAAGGGAAAAATGCAGACAATAGACGGGACGACCGGTCCCGGTCTCGTCCGCGGATGGTCACTTTGTATCTCAAGGATAGATAAACTTTAGTTACCCACCCACCCAGCAAACCGGAAGTTTTTCGTCGATTTTACGCAATATTTTAACACAGAACTGGTTATCGGATCGGGCTGATTTTTTTTTTTGTAGATCATGAACCACATATCAGGTCATACACCGAGTTTCAAGATTGTAAATTTTTCGGGCAGCGTGTGCGATAGCTGAAAACCCCCAACTCGGGTGGGAGTAACAGGGTCGAGTTAGCCATCGCCTAGCTTGGCTGCGGGCGAACGACCGTCGCCCTAGATTACGTTCCAGTAGAAGCATACAAGAATGTCATGCACACTTTAACATGCCTACGTGCTACATAATAAATTAATATTTGACGTGACATGTGTCAGAAAATTAAGTAATTGATTCAAATTATTTCATATTTAAAATTATGTTAGAAGTTTTATTGCCAATTTGTCTGTTACATGTGTTCGGTTTGGTGATAAACCAAACAATATGTTTTAAAAACGTTTTCGTAAATTGGCATTGAATATCAAAGTAAAATTGATAATAAGTCACATTTTTGCGTTTTTAGACCAATTTAAATACTCTAAACTATTTTTAATGGGTAATGTGGGTATTCACTGGAACGGTCGATTCGTCTTCTAAATAATCGTACAAAGTTATTTATTTTTTTTATCAGATGCATTTTACAACAGAGTACAAATACTCCACAAGTGCAAATCATAGCATTACCTAATGGGATAGAAAACATACTAATAGACATTTAAATACAACACAAAATAATACATTTAAACTCATTAAACATGTGAAATTATCAATTTAAATGTGAAACTATCAAAATTTTAACATTAAAAATGAATTAGAGATATCTTGAAAGAAAAGAAAAACCCAATTGTATATGAAGAAGATACTAATGGAATAAGCTAGTGAGTAAATTACGTTATATCCTAATGCTTGAGTGATCACAGATTTAAATTTAAAAATTTTTTGAGAGTAGAGATCAATGTCTGTTCCTTCAAGAGGTTTTAGGTAACATATTAGAGAATGCTGTAATCTGTTGATGCATGAATTTTTATGAAAGGGCGAGATGACTTAGGGGGTGGTTTTAAAAGTTTTTGTGAGGCGTGTATGTTTGGGAGGTATAGAAAAATTTTAAATTTTCCAAGAATTAAACTAGTGTTTGTTAAATTATTTACAATTTTTTTAAAGGTAAACCATGTCGGAATAGTTCCTTCGGTTTCTAATGTCTTAGTTAGCATCTTTACAAAGTTGTGCATAATCTACTCTATGATACAGAATGTTACTTTTTATACATTGATGTTTTATGAAACACTGTTGGACCCTTTCTACATTATGAATTTTGGTGATTTTATATGGGTTCCAAAAGAGCTAGCTAATCTAATGAGGCCTAACAAGAGAAGGTACAACTTTCGCATAGTGGTTTTGGAGAAATTTTTTAGAGCAGTTTCGTCTTAAGAAACCAAGCAATCTAAATGATTTCGGAATAATTTTAGAAAGGTGATTCGAGAAGAAAGATCATGAGATAGATGACACCTAAATCTTGACTTTCGTGACTCTTTTCCAAAATCTGATCATTGAGACTGTAGATATGAAATTTAACATGTTTTGTTTTTGTTGTAAACGTAATGACTGCACATTTAGATACATTAAGTTTAAGCTTCCATGTTCTGCACCATTCTGCAAGCGCGTCCAGATCTGACTGCAGGCATGCACGGTCAGCATCTCTTCGTATTGGACGATATATCTTAAGATCATCAGCAAACATTAGACAGCTTGATGACATAAAACAAGACGGTATGTCATTCACAAACAGGGTAAAGAGTAGTGGACCCAAAATTGAACCTTGCGGCACTCCAGATGTTACACTTTCAGAAGATGATCTTATTATCAATGACAACTGACTGAGTTCGTCCAGTTAGGTAGCTTTCAATTAATTGATGAATTTTACCGGTAATTCCATAGGATTTTAATTTAAATAGGAGAAGATCGTGATCAACACTGTCAAAAGCTTTACTGAAGTCCGTGTAGACAGCATCAACTTGAACACCTGAGTTTAGGGACGTTGCAATATCGTGATTTATCGTATTGATTTAGAACAAGGATCAAAAGGGTGAAACGTCATGCGGAAGCGTCGCGGCGCGCTCAAAACGGCATGTAGAACAAGGCGGATTCTTTTCGTATACGGTTTATGGTATTTTTTTTGAATTAGGCTTTCTAAAAAGTATAATGTCATCTTGTTCTACCGCCGGTAGGGGTCCAACTTTCATAACTTGCCGATTGCCGCTGCACGGATGCGGGAAAGCCTTCGCCATTAGAGTAATTTGCACTGGAAAGTTTATAAAATATGTTTTCGTCACAAATTATAAATGAACAACAATAATGGAATGAGTAAAAAAAAGTAAAAAGTTTTCCTAGACGGGGCTCGAACCGACGTCCTCTCGCATGCAAAACAAGAGCTCTAACCACTCGGCCAACAATGACCACGGTAAACGTGCGGTCTAGAGTGATATTTATACAGATGCACGATAACTTGCGATAAGCGTAAACATTTGTCATGACTATTAGGACACTTTTAATAGTTATAAAACGTTCTGTCGATATTTCTAGAGTGTAATTTACGTCTCTTTTCACAAGATGTACATTATAATTATTTATTTGTCATTAACAACTTCGGATGTGGCAGTCAGTCGCATGAAATCATCCAACTCGCCACCAAATAATATCTCGTGGTTTGAAACGTGGCTGGTAATGCGGGTAGCCTAGGACCCAAGGGGAGAAGACGCAACTGTATTGGCAGAGCTACCGATAGCGGACGATTTAGTTTAGGTAGTCACCGCAAAATTTGAAAGCGCTCGGCCCTGCTTCCGACTCTTAAACCAAAAATCAAATTGTAGATATAGGCCTATATTGGAGAATTTAACTTATTTCTAAATACGTACTTTATTAAAATAGTAGGCCTACCTTATTAATTGCTGTTATTTATATAAAATTTTCATTTATAAAGTACTTAACGTCAAAGTCACAACGTCATAGTTTGGTACAGTACTGCCAATCAACCAGTAACATACTGTATTTATCCGATTGCAAGCCTACCTTTCTCGACACATTTTTGTAGTTAAAAAATGGCACCCGGCTTGGAACGATAGCAAATTTATGAGATTTAAAGCTACACTTTTTTTCAGATGAAGTTTAATCAGGGTCGGCTTTTGCATTCGGGTCAGTTTGCAACAAGCAAAAGGGTATTCAACACCCAATAAAATATAATGATGGGACCTTTTACAAACAACTAGTTTTTTGTGATATCAACCTAATTTGTAAAGACTTTTTTATAAAAAATTCATTAAGGTGCATAAAAACATTTGTAGCTCAAATACTCAAACATTGTGCATCGTTAAGATTTTTTTAATGTAGGTTTTATTCATTTTCTAAACTGCAACAATATGGGCAAAAAATTAAAATTAATTTAATTAACTTTAAAAAAAAACTGTGAGTGATGAAAATGAATTTTATTTTTATCTAGAGGGTGGTTTTAAATTTAAATTAAAAAACAGGGGACCCAAACAGACGTCACTTGCCGTTCGCGCTAGAAATGCAATAGATATGTAAATTTTTATATACCCAGTAGAACTAGATTCAGATTATTTGATTAGGTAATAATAGGTAGGCTACATTTATTCTTTAAAAATATGTAGCTATTTTTGATTGTTTAAAATTGCATTTGAGTTTTAAATTAATTTTATCTTTTAGTACACACGGCCCATTTTGGACTAGGGGTCAGTCTCTGGGATTTTTCAGACTTTTGAATTGGGATTACCTTTTTGTCAAAAATTTTGAACTTTAGGATGAGCGAAGCAAAGGTGAAGCGAAGATTTCAATTCACGGGCCCCCCAAAAAATTTATTGGGGTTTTTTTTTTTGTTTTTTTGTTTTTTTTTTTTTTGTATTTTTGTCTGTTGTTCGCTCCTACCGGGAAAAAGCATATGATCTTATGAAAATTTGCGGGGCCCCGAAATCTTGAAATTAACTTGTACGTTTTTGGGTACAACGAAAAAAAATTTTTCTCATAAAAATACGACTTTTACGATTTTTTTCGTTTTTTTGTGCGTTTTTTCTACCTTTTGGGCCAATTCTGACCAAAGGGGGTAGGGCTACAACGTTCATATTACACATGGAATTAAGGTTAGGTGATGTAGTACTTTTTGAAAGAAAAAAGTTGAAAAATTTACCCCAGAAATTATAGAAATAAAGTTTTTTAATATAAGTTTTTGATTTTTGTGCGATATTTTGTGCCATTTGACCCAAATTTTCTGACCAACGGGTGGGGCTACAACGTTCAAATTATACAGGATATTAATTTATGGGAGTAGACCTTTTGAAAGAAAAAGTTGAAAAAATTTAGCCAGAATCCATAGAAATAAAGTTTTTAATATAAGTTTTTACGGTAAAAAAACCCCTTTTAAAAGAAAAAAAGAAACTTGAAAAAATCACCTACAATGGTAGGCAAAAAAAACAAAGCCCCTTACAAAAGTAAAGAATCTAAAAGCAAAACTAAAAACTATAAAAAGCCACCATCAACGCGGGGGGGACTTGAGGCTTTTCCAGAGCACTCTTCCCCAAATTTTTTAAAGTCAACGGAAAATGGCTAAAATTTGGTTGGATAAAAGAGAACTTAAATAAAAAAGGAAAAAAAATAATTTTTTTTTGGGGAAGGGACAAAGCTCTATTTGGCCATATAGCAAATTTTGGGTCTTTACGGAAATGAATTTTTTGGAGCAATATTCATTTTAGCTGGATTTTTTTTTTTGTTCAACACACCTTTTTGTTTTTGGCTGGTATAGGGAAAAAAATTTTTCTGAAAAAGTTCAATGAACGATTTTTTTTTCACAGGGAAACAAAAAAGATTTTTGGAACCGGAACACGAAAAAAAACTTTATCAAAAGTTATTTCATAAAATTAGTTTCCCTTTATCAGCCCAGAGCCCCAAAGGTGGTTGAAGCAAAAAAAAAAAATATAGCTTAAAATTAAAAATTTTGCATTAAAACATTCATTCCTAAGACCCAAAATTTGTTTTATAACCCAAAAAATAGAGTTTTTGCCCCGCCCAAAAAAAAAAGTGATTTTTTTTTCTTTTTTTTTCAAGTTCTCTTTCATCCAAACAACTTTTTAGCCATTTCCGTGATTTTCAAAATAGGGTAAGAGTGCTCTGGAATGCCTAAGCGTTTCCGAAATTTTACATGTAAGTCGTTGCGATGCCATCGTTTAAAGTCGTTTTAAAAAAACTTTTATCAATTTTGAGTCACAAATAAAAAAAAGGCCCAAATGAAAGAGGCTACTATAGTATTTTGCCGTGCTGATGTCAAATCCTCACAAAGGGTAACATGTACAGAAAACCCTCTTTAATTCAAACCGGTTATCAAATTTACTTTTGGAATTTCCCTACGAAGCTTTGGTATAGCCTGGATTTAATATTTCTAAAAGTTAGAGTACAAGTAAAACGTTTGTTACGACTCTACAAGATTGCTGTTTATGTCAATACTATTAAATAAATTTCACATAATTCCGATTTAAAAGGGCATAGATCCCAAACCATGGCCCAATTTGAAAATCCAGTTTTGTTTTTCAAACATTTTCGGGTACAAAATCCTAGATTTACTACACATGTTTGCAAAGGCCCTTGGTTTTGTGTTGTTCTCTAAGGGCTATATTGTTTAGTATCAGTACCATGGCTATTTGCAATCAACAATGGGGCTGTTCAATTTGGCTACAACAATAAACTAAATTTTGGGAAACCCGATAAAGGGGTTTTTGTATACCCTTTTGGGTAAGATAAAAGGGCCCCTAATTATGAAGTCATTGTTTTCCCTCAGGTAAACTGCTTGAAATTTTGAAACTGTTTTCATTTTGGAAAAAACCGTTTCTTGGTATCAAAGTACATACGGTTACACATGTTGCTTTACAATAGTGTATGTTGCTTTTAAACTGTCATTTGAACTTCTAATCAAGAAAAATTTCAAATGACTATCATGAAACAAATACATAATAGAGTATCAAACAAAAAAAAAGTTTTTTAAATTTAAAAATTTTCTGACATAATATTGTAATCAGGGTTTGTCATTTTTAATTAGTAAAAAGGTCAATTAGAAAGTACATATTTACACGGGGTTTTCATGTGCTTTTTTGTACCGAATGCTTTTTGGCCTTTGGGCTTCCCCCCATTTTCCAATGCGGGGGGGGCCCGGGCAATTCCGGGTTTCCCAGAAAGTTTTTAAATTTTAAAAGGGTGACTTGGACCCAAAATAAAGCATTTGAAACCAATGATCTCCCACAGAAATTTACGTCCACTCGGGAAAACCCAGAATTTGCATCTGAGTGGGTTGGCTCTATGTCACATTTGTTTAATTTTATTACTGACCGACTAAAAAATTTTGTAAAATAGTTTAACACTAGCATCTCGTTAAAAGGTTTTTTCCCCAAAAAAAAAAACCAATTCAAAAAAAAAATTTTAATTTAAAAAAGAGTGCGCTTTTTTTCAAAGCGTTTTTGTGCATTTTTTTGTAATGAATAGAAAAAACGTTAAAAAACTCTGAAATTTTTTGGAGGTTCCGATAAAAATTTTCAGTGGAAACCTAGTCAAAAAATTTACCCCGGTTTTTTTTTTGAATTTTGTTTGGAGAAGAGAAAAAATTCTTACCCCTAGAGACCCAAGACCGGCCATAATGCATAGTTTCCCAAAATGGGGCATTTCAGAAGAAGATGGTGGTCAGTTTCCCCAATACAGAAGCATGATTTTTATTTTTGGGCCAAATTGAAATAAAGTAAAATCAGTGATAGGTTGAGCCCCCTTTTATCTCCTTTGGCAAAAGTCTAAACTTACAAGAATTTGTGTTTGGTATTTTAAAAGTTCCTTATAATCCACACTCTACATTTTTTTTTACAAAGCAAAAGTAGTTTTGTCAAGTTTCTAAAACCAGAAGTTGACTTGACTAAATTATTTGGGGCTTTCCTAAAAAACTTTAGTTATCACTGAAAGTGGGTATATTTTTACATGAAACAAAACAGCAAATCGATAAAATGGAAATAATCATCAAATGTTCCCAATTTTTTATACATGCTTATAGACAACCTGCTTTAAAAAATTTACTGACTGTTTTCCCTATGCAACAATTTCAAAAAATTTATTTAATCTGCAAGCCATATTTTTGTAGTAGGGTTGCCAGATTAGTGAAACTCAAATACGGGACAGTACTTCGCGAGGTACGGGGTCTGGGGCAAGCCAGCCGGGGAGGCGGAAAATTTTGGGGGGTGTTTTTTGGGGAAGGGCCCAAAACCATTGAGAGAATTCAGGGAAAATTTTAAAGCAATATAGTGATTTAAAAGGGAGATAATCAGATAAGGAATGAAAAGAAAATAAAAGTAGCTATAAAGAACCAAAAAAATTTTATCACTTTTGATAGGCACATTTCATTTATGTAGTCATTTATATTTTTTGCTTCGTTTCTATTGCAAAGTTTCCATTTCATCGTCATTCATGTTAATGTTTTTTACCACTGCCCACCATGAGTTCGAATGCATTTGTCCATCACGCCCCCCCCCCCCCCCCCCTATTTAAGAATACACTTACGGCTAGAGACACTCGGTACAATGACTCACCGCGAAGATGCACTGAAAAACCCACCACCTAACTGAGGCACAGCGGAGACGGCACCCAAAGGCCGGCCGAGGGGGAAAGGGATTGAAACTATATGCCCCCCGTATTGTTAAAAAGCGCAGAGGGATACTTTTTTCTAAATACGGTATATGATCAATGGGTTAGGCATACGGGACCGGGGGAAAAACCCCCAAATACGGATTTCCGGGAATAAGGGACACTGGAAACCCAGTTGTAGCCCTCAACCAAAATTTTGTAGAACTTTGTTTGCTTTTTAATTTTGTTAGAAATGAACAGACCTATCGTTGTGGTCGACAGTGTGAGAATTTTTCATTGCGACCAGAAGAAACCAGGGTTTAAGGTGGTAGACCCCCCGCATTACAGCTTTTTAGTGAATTTGAAAACGCTGCAAAAATCTAAAAAAAAGATTTTCAACGTAACGTGGTTTGGGGATAGAATTTTATAAAGCAAGAAAAAGTGTTCAAAAAAACAACAGAGTTTTTATTTTGATTAGCATTTAATTAATTAAAGGGGTAATTAAAAAATTTTTTACCAAAATTACAAACTTTTTTCATGCGGCTATAGTTCTTCAAAACCACAGAACATAATGTTGGCAGGGGTCTGTTGCTTTAAACACGAGCAATATTGAGTATTTGGGAACCCCTTTAAAAAAATTCTGTGCTTGCATGACCCTGGAGGGGGGGTGGGGGGGGAGGGGGGAGATCACCTTTTTAAAACAGTTTTTAACGAATATGACGATTATAAAAAAAAATTTAAAATCTCTTGGGGTTGGGTTCTTTAATTTAGCTTTAGAACCTTTTTGAAAACCATTGTGAATTTATTTCAATTTAAATCTTTGGGGGGGAAATTTTTTAGCCTTGAACACATTTTCATTACGTTATCTCATTCATTCCTATTTTAAAAAAGCATGTTGGGTAAAAACAAATTTATATTAATGTCCCCCCCCTGAAAACCAGTCCCGAGACTGAGTGGGGAGTGGGTAGATACAAATTTAATTTGTTTTATTGTATGAATCTATTTTAAATTTTTAAACAAACCCGATATATTGAATGGGGTAGCGTTTAACTAAAAAAAATAAAGAAGTTTCCCAAAAAATTGAGGAAGTATTTTTTTTTTTTACAAGCCAGAAGGACTAAGGGTTTCCAATATAAAAAACGGAGCAATATGGCCACTTAACCCCCGGAGAAGACCTAGGATTTTTCTCACGGCTGCTTGCCTGCATAGTGGTGTTTGGGATTTCACTCTTTTTTCGCTTTTGCTACACTTAAACAGAGTGTGAGTCTCGCCACGGACGGGACGATGGGGGAATTTTGTGAACAT
This sequence comes from Sweltsa coloradensis, assembly GCA_024449915.1. Lineage (NCBI taxonomy): Eukaryota > Metazoa > Arthropoda > Insecta > Plecoptera > Chloroperlidae > Sweltsa > Sweltsa coloradensis. The sequence continues at coordinate 16,799 of JAMZAV010010812.1, forward strand.
ACCCATTGAAGTTGTAGTTCTTGAACATACGGTCTAGTTCAAACCTGTTTTGGGCCCGTCCATGTTTTTAGAACTGCAAATGATATGGGTGGTGGGACTTTATCAAATTTTTCCGTCAATCCGCCTTGCTTTGGGGAAAAACACTCCCTTTAAGTAAAAAGATTTTTTGGGGGGAGGTAGCTCTGAAGGCCCCCCAAAAAAAACTTTGGTAGTATAAAAAGCGTTTTTTGGCCCATTTTTTGTGTTTTTTGTTCATTTTTTTCTTGGGTTTTCAGTAATTTTTAATTTTATTTATTTTATTTAATATTTTTAATAAATTAATTTTTTCCAATGCATTGTTTTAATAATTTGTAATTATTTATTTATTATACTAATATTTAGCCTTTGGGGAAAAAAAAAAAGCTAAGTCCATAAAGTAGGTCAACCAAAAGTTGGGCCTTTTAAAAAAAAAAAAGGCATTCCAAAATAGGTCAATGCTAAGTTAAGAGTAACCTAGAAATGGCCTTGAAAAAAAGTAGCTAAGTCCAAGGGTCATGAAGGGGTTTAAGGGTTTTTGGGGACTGTTGGTCCCATTTCTTGTATTTTGCAATTGTCAGTCATTTTAAAAGTGTCCCTTAAGGGGCCCGTTCTAAAAGAAAAGTGTGAAACTAACACCCAAAAAAGGTGTTGAGTCCACATTTCCATTTAAAACGAGTCCATTGAAAGGAAAACCATTTAAATGAAAGTTCAGACATACATAGCAAAAATCATGACCAACAGTTTCCCCCAAAAAATCCTTCACCCTCATGACCAATTAGAGTAGCATACCGCAACAATGGGAGTTAAGGGTTAGTAATGCTAAAGCAATGGGAATAAGAAGGGCTTTTACAAAATAATTTTCACAAAACGGATGGTGTTAAACAGTTTTTATGCACAGCTTTCAATTTTACAAAAATTACAAAGTATTTTGAACAGTCAGTGCAAGAAGTGGCCGAGGGAAAAGGGACTATGTCCCGGCCCTTTAAATTTAAAAAAAAAAAAAAAAAAATGGAAGGATAGTAGTGGGATTCACCAAATTTTTTTCGAAAAAAAAAGGGAGTCTGTTTGGTTTTGGCCATGGTCCGAAGGTGGTAGGATGCAGCATGAAGTTCTGGGAGCGAATTTTTAAAGGTTGCGAGTCAAGAGTTTTGAAAATGGGTCAGATGTAGGCGCAGAATGTGCTGCAAAAAAAGAAAAATTTCCAATCACCGGGAAAAACCCAAAAAATAGAAAAAGTTTCAAAATTGAACATTTTAAAACCTAGTGATTTAAGCGCATAAGAGGAGCATACAAAGAAGATTTGGTTAGTATGAAGTGAAAATATAGAAGTCTAGATCTTACATTATTAAGAGTTTCACGAGACAGGGTGTGCACGGCACTTCTAAGACTCAAATAAGAGACAACGCCGGGGAAAAATTTAATTGACAAAGGAGTTCTAAAATACACATTTCCACATTTTTTTGCAGAAAAACAAAACAAGAGAATTTTGGGGATATGTAAAAACCCTACTATTTACCTGGTACACAGAAAGTCGACGCAACGGTTTTAGAGGAGGGCTCCGCCCCCTTGATTTTGCTTTAAAATGGGGGAAAAGTAGGGTTTTTTCATTTAAAACAATCTGTTTGTTGAATGTGTTTACATAAAAATATCTGCGCAGGTGCATTTTAGAATTTGGGTATGTCGACAATTTTCTCCAGAGCGTTTTTTTTTCATCTTAATTTTTAGTGTTTCCCAGCTGCCGAGACATGCCTGTCCGTGAAGCTCTTTTAAGCGCGGGCGAGGGGAACACAAAAAATAAACATGAACACAACAAAATTAACATTTTAGTAGGAGAATGGGAAGAGAACCATAACGCCCTCCGATGGGGGAACGAAAGCTTTTGGAACTTAGTTTTAAAAATTTTAAAATCACAAGGGTTTCTTTTAAAGGGAAGCTGTTTGGGTTCCCACACATTGTTTTCTAAAATAATTTGTGTTACATCATAGGGAACCTAAGTTTTTAAGGCGGGAAGGGAAAATTTGGGTTTTCTTGGTTTAGCGCCCCTAAGAATTAGCATGGTACAAAAATGTAACTCGGTATTTTTTATTTCGCAAAAGAAATCTAATAAACCAATAAAATCACAAGATGCATAATTTGTAAAGAAGATAAAGGATTCTCTTTTTAGATGACATTCTAAATTAAACTATTTTGAGTTTTAAAAGGACCTGTTTCCGCGCTGTGCAAATGTTTTTTTTTTTTTGATGAGCGGCAAAAACCCAACGAGACGCCCAGTTGGGCAGTGGGGCAACTGATACCACGCGCCCGTCCATAGTTTCTAAAGTACTTTCATTTAAGATTTTGTGGCACATTTAAAGGGAAATTTATTAGTAATGTAAATTTGTACAACCCAGTTGGGGCCTACAGTAGCCCAACCAAGCAAGGGATACCAAATGTTTAGCGATGCCCCGGACAAAAGTTTTTTTCGTGCTTTTTAGAGCAGTTTTGGAAGGTTTGGCAACAGTTTTAAATGTAGAGTTCACTTCAACTCAAAAAAAATGTCATTTGTTTTTACAATATAATATAAAAAATTCGGTCGTGGTCGGGTTTTTCGCCCTATCGCTTACGAAACATTTTGCAGGGAATGCCCCATACCACGCTGCGGAGAGAACCGGACAACGCCCACTTAGGGTTTCCCTATTTTACCAACTTTATTATTTTCAATTTTCGACATATTTTTCTTTCAAAAAAGACAAAAGTTTAATTTTTCACCAAAAATGTTACTCATTTTACCTTCTAGTTTTTGGAAAATTAAATACAGAAGAGAGAAATGACAAGTTTAAAGCTACAATAGAAACGCAAACAATTAATGGAGAATATTAAACAAAATTAACAAATCCATCCCGACCAGGGTTCGATCCTGGGTCTCCCACATTCCAGGTCCGGAATTTCAATGTCTAGTTAAAATTTATCTGCCAGTTAGTCCTCTCAGTAAATATTTACCAGACTTCTGATTGGTGGTTGCCATAGTGAAAACAAGTTATGTGTCAGTTAAATTTACTTGCCACTTTAACTGGACATTGAAATACCGGGCCTTAGCCAACTAGACCACCAAGAACTTGTTAACTTCTGAATTGTAGTTGCATTAGGGCCGGTATTATAATGTCCGCTAAAAGTAACGGTTAGCTATCTGGGGGATAGTGCTATCCTCCAGATAAACTATGAAGACGTATTATGAGGAACAACTTGCCGCTAAATACCTCCCGATAGTAAGCGGGGAGTTGGTACACCTTTGTTGTTGATTTCACTGTCTCCTAGATGTATTTTATACTGTTTCACATGCCATATAGATAGCAGTGATCTCGTGTTGTTACCAATGGCGGGTAATTTGAAAAGTTTTGGTTGCAATTACAAAGTACTCTGTAGAAGGTTGTCACAAACCAACACACATGATTTCAAATAGTATTCAATAATAAAAAAATTCAAAGTTGGCCTAATATTTTTTTGGAATTATACAATGAGCATGGTACAAAAGTATTGCTTGCTGCTGCTGCTATTTAGCAACTATATCTGCACCATGCTCAAGTTACATTTCAAAAATAAATTTGTTGTAATGACTAATGAAGGCCGTTTTTAGGGTCCCACATCGTTGTTACCCGGTGCGACACTATTCAGATAGGTTATTAGGGTTTAGAGAAATTGGAAAACGAATGTCAAGAAAACTTTCAGTCAGGATTGACAGTGGTGGGATTCGGACCCGTGACCTCCTGACACAGCTACACGCTAGAGCCACCACCGCCGGTAATTTGCAATTATTGTTCTTCCGCCTTTCAATTCACATCTCCCCAAGCCCAAGTTCAAGACAGCCTTTATCCAGGTCATAGCCTACTTATGAGTAGGCGAGGGGTTATGTATGGACTGGTCGGAGGCCTAAACAAATATTTCAGATCGTTGAAACCTATTATTTTTAAACCCTATTGTGCCTTTTATTTTGAGAGGAATGGGTGTGATATGGACTCCAACCTGCTAGCAATGAACTCAAATAGAATGTTTTGTACCAGAAAATAAACATTTTAACTAAAAATTTCTGTACCAACATACAGTAAAGTGGTCAGCAAACGTGAAATATTAGGTAAAAAATTGCAAAAAAGTTTATAAAAATTGAACGAGATTTGAACTCGTAACCTTTCACTCCAAAAGACTTCTTGCTAACCCCTACTCCAAAGTGAGCAATGATATTGTTGTGTTTTTACCACTACATAAGTTGCAGTTTACCTAAAGCATAATTTAATAAAAGTTTGCTGTTTTCTGTCTAGAAATACTATTTAAGGATTAGAATAATTTATTCATGTAATTTGACCGTGTCAAGAACCACATAATCAATCATCAGAGTTACTACTGCTAACGGGTCAAAAAAGATTGGAATCCATTTTGAAATTAAAAGTGTGGTTATGACCCACCCGACAGTAGCTATCTGCCACCTAAACCGGGAGATAAAAAATCCTCCGCTAACAAAATTTTTAAATCTGGAGGTTAGTGCTATCGGCCACTCATAATACACCAAATAGAGCAATCTAGAAGATAAACTTTAGAGGGAACACTATCGGACATTATAATACCGCCCTTATAGAACTGAAGGCAACTACAATTCAGAATTTAAAAATTGCCATCTTGGTACCTATCTGGTCTGAAATGTGGGAGACCCAGGATCGAACCCTGGTCGAGATGGGATTTTTTCATTTCTGAATATTACATTATTAAATATTAACAATTCCAAATACGGGAGTTTTTCGCGACTAACCAAGTCATATATGTGTCAACGTGCATTTATGAATATTTGGACAGCTAATTAGGACTAAAACTGCTCAATTAGATTTTAACAGTTTGTTTAAATTAAAGGGAACACAATTTAAAAATTACAGAATCCAACTTGGCCGGGGATTAAAACTCGGGACTACCGCTTGCTTTTTTTGGCCCCAAAACCAGTTGGGCTGAAACGTCAAAGCATAAAAGCAGATTCGCCAGGGCCCAAAATGTCCTGACCAAATTAATTGTGTTTTTTATTTACCGGGCCGCAAAAGCCTTAAATTTGAAATTGTATTATAACAAATTTTTAACATGGGAAAGGCTAGAAATATAACAATTTAATTATGATCCAAATATGTGTACCTCTAAACAATTTGATGTTGTCTCCACGAGGCAGGCATGTACATGGCATGCTTGTAAGCACTCAAATTAAAATGTACAACGCCCTGGAGAAGAATTGAAACTACGTACCAGAATTCTGAAAACCACACAACACAGATATTTTATGCAGAACAACATACAACAAACAGAATTGGTCTATAATAAACCCTACTATATACCATGGTTACGCATAAAGTCGACACAACGGGTACAAGAAGAGGTTGCTCTCGTCGCGTTGACTTTACGCTGAACAATGGTGAATAGTAGGGTTTATTACATAAAGCAATTCTGTTTCTTGTATGTTGGTCTGCATAAAAATATCTGTGTCGTGTGCTTTTTAGAATTCTCGTACGTAGTTTCAATTTTTCTCCAGAGCATTTTACATCTTAATTTGAGTGCTTATGAGCGTGTTGAGAACATGTTTGTCTCGTGAAGACTTAGTAGTCGCTGAGGGCTGACGCGGAGACGAGTTTAGGCACTCAGCTTTCTGTTTTTTCCGGGTAAACGGTTTCTAACACGGTTATAAAATTTTCACCCCAAAACGTTAAAAAATATAAAACTATGGTATCTAGTATGCGTATTCTAAATTAATTTCATTGAATTTGAATTAAAATTGGTGAAATCACCAAAACTTTACCTTATTTGGTCAATTTGGGGATTTTTTTTAAAGTAGGAAGAAAGGTGACTGTCAATTAATAGTCTATTGCTATCGAAAAACAAATCTGCATTCAAATTATTTTGGATTTAGTGTCTATTAAAACTGGACTCTGTGTCAAAAGGAATAATTAATTAATCGTTTGAAAATCCCTACTAAAAATATATACATTTGGGCAGTTACGACTAAAAGACAATTTTTCGTAGGAACTTCTGATGTGTTTTTAGAGGGGGGGGGGGGGAGAGAATAGCACCAACACTGGAACTCCCTCCTAAAATGAATATTACTTGTGAATGGTTTGTAAAGACTTCGTTAAAATTAAATATTTGATGAGACGTGTGATGCCTAATCAATAGTTCAATTTTTGTACAGGCAATAATAATACCTGAAATGGATGCACAGTGATGGAATAACAATCGTTAATATCGAACGGGTTTTTAAAAACTGTGGGTTTTTTTACTGAACCCACGGGCGTGATTGAATAAATTTGACAAGAAGTTTCCCCAACAAATTATTTCCGTGAGAAACTGTGCAAAATCTTGGGAGCGCTTAAGTGTGGGAAGCACAATACGATTTGTTTGGTAATTTATTTTAATGAAACATGCATTTCAATAATATTTTCATAATCGATTGTCGGAATGATACTAGATATCGGTTATCGAGCGATAATGTAGATTATCATGTGCATCCTCAGTTTATACATTTGAGCTCAGTCGGGGATTGAACCCGGGTCTTCCCGGTGCCAGGGGATTGCCTCGACCACCGAGACGGCAGACGGCAAGTTAATAACTCTTAGGGTTGCCAACTCTGACCACGGGAAAAACCGGCCTTCCATGTAAATTCGTGGGAAAGGGACCAAGCACAGGGGGTTTGGGGGGGGAAATTTTTTAAATTCAGCTTTTTTAGATTGCATTTGGTGCGTTTTAGAATAAAGTGGTGGGCTGGATGAAAAACCAAAACAATGTAATTTTTGTCCAGTCAAAACTGGAAAACCACCAAAAATAAAAAAGTCACTGAGGTAATAGGCCTAGATTATAATATAACATCCGCAGTCCGCTGATATGCCGAGTATTCATAATTCGAGTAGGCAATGGGCACATTTTTATTCATAAGTAATTTAGGCATAAGGATAATAAATTCCAAATAAACCACGAATAATTTTTTTGTCTAAATTTCAATTTGTCATATCACGATTCTCAAAGCAGTAAATTAATATTACGGAAATAGCATGAACAGATTTAAAGGAATTATGATCAATTAACAAGTTTACTTCTTAATCGTGAATGAGTATTTAGCAGTTGATCTTGCTGCTTGAAGGAGAGTCTTGTTGGACTTTATTTTTTCGCGGAGAGTCAATTTCATCGTCGGATTCGTGCACAAACTTCCCGTATGAACGGCATTGACAGTGGACTGCAGTGCAGTGTGGCAGTCTTTGGCCAGCCTACTGCCTTGTTCGCTGTCTGGTGAGGTGGTTGGCCGGTTAGGTCAAGGGGAAGTGGAGAAGAGCAATGTTTACTAATTAAGTGGGATTTGGGAAACGATGATTAGGATGGTTTTTAAATATTTATTTTAGTTTTTTGTGTATATTTAGTAATATTTTTAGTATAATGGGTTATTTACGTAAAAAAACCGGCAACACTATTGCCGGTCGAAGGGACTGACCGGCAACCGGCCAAGTGGGGCAAAAACCGGCGTGCCGGTCAAAAACCGGCCGGTTGGCAACCCTAATAACTCTTCGATTGTTGTGCATTATAGATCCAAGTGGTTCTACCTATGCCAGTTGCTAGTGCTTAGTGAATACAAAACTTGTGACCGTAACGCTGCTACTACAGGCGGTGTCAGTGTAGGTCACAGAACGTAGTTCAACGATTATCTTTTAGTCTTCTTTTCGTGTACACAATTCACATTATTCACGGCATCGTGTGTTTTCCAGTTAACCAGAAGAGATTAACTTGTTAATTCCGATCAATGACAAGTTAGCATTTTGTTCCGTTCAGCATTGAGGTGTTTAAAGTTTTTTTTAACGTTTCTTATTTGGTTCTTCAGTTGTGATTGTTGTGCATTATAGATCCAAGTTCACACTCCTTTTTGGTGACAACAGATCACATCGTCTAAACGTGATGTTTCTGTTGGTAAATCAATTCTTGGGAAGGTGTTTTTCATTCCGTCTTCTACAGTACTTCCATGTTTGTCATAAATAAATAAATTTGTATTTAGAGTCTACCCACTCAGTCATATAACTGATTTTCAGTGGGGGACATTAAACCAAAGCGACCAAGCCAACGCTGTAGGCCCCGATGCAATCGAAGAGTGAGCGATAACCAACCAAAAATTGATATTTTTTCAATAGGAAATATAGCAATCAGTGGTATGGACAGTGTGAACACCCGCGGATCAACGCCAGAATCAAAAAGGCCGATTCAGAATAACTTTGAATTTATTATGTGCCTCGTTGCTAGGACGGCTCCAAAGTCACCGTTTACGAATTCCTAAGACGGACGTAAAAGTCTTGTTACACTATCAACATGTTGACGCAACATGTTGACTCAACTTGTTGACCAGATGTAGATAGCATTGAAATGTGATGCTGCTGTCACACACTGAAATATGTTGACTCAACATTGACAACCACAGCAATATGTTGACAAGAAGTTGAACAAGTTCAACTTTTGAGGGAAAAGTTGACCAGATGTTGACGACGTTTAACCAATGGCTGACCGATATTTTGTCACGTGATCATTTCGTTTCGTTGATCCATGGTGTGGGCTATTATAAAGCAAATTTTGTGGGAAGAAAGACTTATTTATGCAAGTAATTTCAACTGAAAAGTTATAAAAATCGTACCCGTTTCAGATAAGACACAAACAATAATGATGGGGTGAGTAAAAAATGGTAAAAAAGTTTTCCCAAACGAGATTCGAACCGGGGACCCTTTGCGTGGTAGCCGAGCGCTCTCACCGTTGAGCCAGCAGCGAACTGGAATCCTGCGCCGCTTAGAGTGGTACTCATTAGCCCATCAGATACACACGCAGACTCGAGATGAACATAAAAGCTTCGGGATGGCAATTACGACACTTTTAACTCTTTTATATCGATCTGCCAATACTTTTTTAATGTTATTCACAGCTGTATATGGCATATGTACGTAATTACTATCTATTTTGGTATGAAACAGTTTCGAAGTGGCAGTTCTCTCGACGGAATGTTCCAAATGTCCGTCAACATGTTGATGGAGGTGACACACACAGAGTGTAGTCTTGTCAACAAGTTGAGCCAACAAGTTGTGTCAACATGTTGATAGTGTAACAAGACTTTAAGTCCAAATCAGAAGTTAAAAAACTTCTGACTTTAGCGGGAATCGAACCCGGAACTTCTGCATTGGAAGGGCCTAATACAAACCCAAAGAGCCACACAAATTTTCCTTAGCA
>JAMZAV010010813.1:0-23338 GCA_024449915.1 Sweltsa coloradensis
ACGAACGGATATTTCCCAGAACCTGATTTACTTCAGACGTATAGTGTACATATTATATTGTAGCTTCCGCTTTTCTTGGCATTTGTCGAACACCATCTTAATTAGGAGTTGGTGCGGCTCGTTGGTGTGTGGCTTGTGGTCTTGTGGTTAGCCTATCTGTTTCCAATGCAGAAGGTCCAGGGTTCGATTCCCGCTAAAGTCGAAGTTTTTAACTTCTGATTTGGACTTAAGTCCATCAGTTCTTGTCTGGAAATTTGTAAATGGTGACTTTAGAGCCGTACTAAGCAACAGGCACATAATAAATTTAAATTTGTTCTGAATCGGCCTGTTGATTCTGGTGTTGATCCGCGAGTGTTCACACTGTCCATACCTCTGATTGCTATATTTCCTATTAAAAATATTGATCTTTGGCTGGTTATTGTGTTACTCGTTGATTGTGTCGGGGCCTACAGGGTTGGCTTGGTCGCTTTGGTTTACTGTCCCCCACTGAAAATCAGTTGTGTGACTGAGTGGGTAAAACTCTAGATACGGATTTATTTGTTTATTTATATACACTTTCGGCTCCTATCGACTGCCTCCTAAATTTTCAACTACTCTACGCTTTGGCCGCATACTTCTGACGTTGCATCCGCTTGTTTAGTATACTATTTAGTTGGACAGAGCCTCATTACAGATGCAAATGAGATAAAGAAAACATGCAAAGTTCAAGCAATTGTTAAATGCAGGAGCAGAAGTAGAGGACAGGGATGAAGAGTTTGAAGTTGAGAGTGAAGAAGTGGATGAGAATGGTCCAACCTGAAAAGAGTGAAGAATGAATGGCTGCACATTTACCTTAAAATGCATACTAGAAATCGCGATAGGTGATGCGGAATAGCTAATAAATAATACTACAAAATATTGCCTCAGGCAGCTGGGACTTTGCCCCAGACCCTAGCTATTCCGCACCACCTATTACGATGTCTAGTCTGTGTACCGTCACCTTTTTTATTATTCTAAAAACACAGGTTATTGTTATTAAATGTGTATATAGGCCCTATTTGAATAGTGAATACACATTTCTTTAAAACATCCAAAAGCTGAACAATTTGTATACATTTTTGTACAAATAATTACAAAAAATAAATTAATATTTGGACTTCGGAGTCTTATCGATTGAGTTACAAACTCATTTTCAGAGGGGGACCTTAAATTTTTAAAGCAGACAAAGCCAACCCTGTCAGTGCAAATGTCAACAAGAAGCAAACAATCACATCAGAATCAACAAGGCTAATTGGAACCACCTTAGAATTGATTATGTGCCTAATTACTAGGACGGCTCCAAAGTCACCATATTATTCACATAATAATAAGTAGGCCTACATATTCACATTAACATCGACATTCAAACCTACTTTAAAGGGGTATTCACCCGCTAAACTAAAAATATATAATTTAATTTAGGCTAACTAGTTATGGATGAGCGTAGCGAGCGAAGCGAAGATTCCATTTCACTACACTGGAGGAAAAAATCCGGAATGTTTTTTTTTAAATTTATTTTTTCTGTATTTTTTTGTGTTTGTTAACACGATTCCGGCTAAACCGATACTCCAATTGCGATGAAATTTTATGGAGGCCTTCAAAATCTCTGAACCGAGAACTGCCACGTTTTTGAGCGCAATCAGAAATTTTATTTTTCCATGAAAATGCAATTTTACGATTTTTTTTTTTTTTTTAAAAAAATTTTTTTTCGACTTTAAAAATGTTTATCCGATTTCTGATTTTTTCACAAAACCTTTAAATTTTATAATTAAGATATTCGGGGAAATTTGAGCGCAATCGAAAAATTTTTTTTCTGAATATCGAAATTTTAGGGTTTTTTTTTTTTTTTAAACAGTTTTTTGACTTATAAACCTACATGTTTTTCCCTATTGTAATGTTTTTTTTCACAAAACCTTAAATTTCTAAATTAAATATCGTTTTAAAATTTTTGAGCTTAAGAGTCGGAAGCAGGGCCGAGCGCTTTAAAATTTGGGGCGGTGATACCTAAAAAAAATCGTCCGCTTGAGCTCTGCCAATACAGTTGCGTCTTCCCCCCCCTTGGGCCCTAGGCTACCCGCTTTACACCACGTTTAAAACCACGAGATATTTTTTGGGTGGCATTTGGATGATTTCAGCGACGCGCCACATCCGAATTTTTTAATGACAAAATAAAAAAATTTAAAATGTAATCTTGTGAAAAGAGAGAAAATTTACACTCAAAAAATTCGACAAAACTTTTTATAACTTTTAAAAGGCCCTAAAGTCTGACAATGTTTTCGTTATGAAAAGTTATCGTGCATCTGTATAAAATCACTCTGACCGTCTTTTCCCGTGGTCATTTTTGGGCCGAGTGGTTAAAGCCTTTTTTTGCATGCAAGGGGACGCGGTTCAGCCCCGTTAGGAAAACTTTTTTACTTTTTTTACTCATTCCAATTGTTGTTCACTTATAATTTGGAGGGAAAAAAATTTTTTAAACTTTCAGTGCAAATTACTCTAAGGCGAAGGCTTTCTCGCATCCGTGCAGGGCAATCGGCAAGTTATGAAAGTTGGACCCCTCCCGGGGGTAAAACAAGATGACATTTTATTTTTTTTAGAAAGCCAAATTTTCAAAATACATACCAAAAAACCGTATCGAAAAAAATCCGCCTTGTTCACATCCCGTTTTGAGGCGCCGCGACGCTTCGCATGACGTTTCACCCTTTTATCCTTGTTCAAAATCAATAACTTTTACGTTATTTAGAAGACGAATCGCCCCTTCCAGTGAATACCCACATTTACCTTTAAAAAATATTTTTAGAGTATTAAAATTGTCAAAAAACGCAAAAATGTGACTTATTATAAATTTTACTTTGATATTCAATGCCAATTTTGAAAACGTTTAAAACTATTTTTGGTTTATCTCTTAAAAACATGCTTTGTCACATTGTTATAATATTTACTTCAATGCACAGTAGTTATACGAAGTCGCTGAGATGGCATACATGGTTTGTTCGGCCGCGCGTTTTATTTACTTCCGCTGTCGCGCAGAGATATATTCATGTGAGGTGGGGGGCCCAAACCCGAACACATGTAACAGACAAATTGGCAAAAAAAACTTCAAACATATTTAAAATATGTAATAATTTGAATAAATTATTTAAAATTTTTGAAAATGTCACGTAAAAATATTAATTTATATGTAGCACGTAGCATTTAAAAAGTGTGCAGAATTCTTGTAGGGCTTCTACGGAACGTAATCTAGGGCGAGGGGTCTTTCGCCCCACCCCAAAGTAGGCGATGGCAAACCCGACCCTGTTTACTCCCACCCCATTTGGGGGGTTTTTTCAGCTATCTGCACACCCCCCCCGAAATTTACAATCTTGAAAACTGGGTGATACCTGATATGGGGTTCATGATCTATAAAAAAAAATCACCCCCGATCCGAAAACCATTTCTGTGTTAAAAATTTTGCGTAAAATCGACGAAAAATTCCGGCTTGCGGTTTGGGTGGGAAAACAAAAGTTTATCTATCCTTGAGATACAAAGTGACCATCCGGGGGAACAGACCGGGACGGTCGCCCCGTCTATTGTCTGCTTTTTTCCCTTTCCCCCTTTTTTGGGTGCCGAATTTGGGGAGCGAACAGGGTTTTTTTTTCTACCTGCCCCCAACATTTCAAATCTATTGTGATGAAAATAAGTATTCAGCGAAATATTTTTTTTAAAATTGCATGTATTAAAATGGTAAGGGTTTGGCTTAGCGCTTGTCAACAGGCAAAATGATCTTATTCTTTTCTATGCGAAACTGGGGAGAAAGAATGAAAGCTTGGTCAACTTCTATTCCCACAGCATTCACGCCGAAAATTTTGAAGGAGAGCTTGGTCCCTTTTTTTTTTTTACAATTTTTTTTTTGGGGGGGTATTAAACTACCAAAAAATTTTGAGTTAAAAAAAACACTTAAATATTAAAAAATTGAAATTGAAAGGGAAATTTTTTAATACTATGTTGCCTATACCTGATTGTTTTTATCAATAGTTATTTTGTCATTAGTTTTGCTCATTGCTATAAGGGTTTAAACCTACAATAATGAATATATTTAAATCACTTGGTGAAAAAAACTTTTCTCTCAAAGGTTTGATGTAAACGTGCATGGTTCTTCGCATTATTGTTTTTTTAAACAGTCTCTTCGCCTTAGACATTTTTTATAAAGTTTCACCGACACTTACCAGCTTTGTAAAGAAAATCGGTTTACGGGGGGTTTTACTACTGGGGGTATTTGTTTTTAAATAGAAAAGATATTGATCAACAGCCCAAGGGCAAGAAAGTGGAATTTCACTTTTTTTTCAATATGTATCTTCATAGGGGTAACAGATAGAGTAAAAAACATGTCTTTTTGGACGGGCGATAATGACTCAATGTCTAAAAATTTTGCCGTCCAAAAAAAAGACGGGTTTCTGATCGTTTACTTTTTGGGTTTTGGGACATTTCCCTTTTTTTGGTTCGTCAACCATAGCACAATTGTAAAAACATAGATCTTTAAACCAGTTTCGCATTTTTGGCCCCCGGGATTTTCTGTCCAGTTAAGTGGCAATAAATTTTAATGAACATAACTTGTTTTTCCCATGGCAACCACCAATCAGAAGCCTTTGTAAATATTTACTGAAGGACTAAAAGGGGAGATAAATTTTAACAGACATTTTAAATTCGGACCCTTTGTAATGCATTAAAAAATTATATCTACTCCATAAATTAAAGTTCGATCATGTTATAACAAAAATGGAAACGAAATTTTGGGGAAAAATTTGGGGGTTTTAATACGATCCAGTATAGTCTATAAAAAGAAATTATCTTTTTTTTAAACTAGGGGCCAGTTAGGGGGCCGCACCAAGCCCGGGGCGCTATACACTCAGGCACCCTTTTACAGCAAGCAATTTGGGGGGATTTTTTTTACTCATTTCTTTTTAGTGTGTAAGGTTTGGCTGTATTTTTACAAATTTTTGTTATGGTGGATAACAAAAAACGCAAATTATCTCTAAGCACGGAAAAAAACAACAAAAAACGTTTTGTAATCAGTAGCATACAAACCGACGGACTTTTAAAATTCCAAATTGATTTTCAGGTTGGGCCCACTATTCATTTTTTAAAAAATTTCCCTCAATGAAACCGCCGTTTAAAGAAATTTTATATTTGTGATGCAAGACTGCGATGGCAGCTTTGTTCCTGCTTTTTTTGCTGTCGATTGACAAAAGCAGTAACGAAAGTTTAATGACCTGAAATAAACATAGCATTTATAAAAACTTAACAGCTAAATCACCCAAAACATTTTTGATACCCACATGGCCCAAGGTAAAGTTGAGCGTTTGGCGCTTATATACTCACAATGGCTCGTCGCGACACGGGAAATAAATAAGACGCGCAGCCGAACAAACGCATGTCATGCACTATCTCGGGACTTGTATAATTATCTGGCATTTAAGTATTAAAAACATTGACGCATTTTTTTAAAACTGATAAACCAAAATATGTTTTTTAAACGTTCTCGTAAAGGCATTGAATATAAAGTAAAAATGATAAAAAGTCCAAAATTTTTCGTTTGTGCACAAACACTATAGTGACATATTTTTTATTATATTTTTTCCCCCCAAAAAGTTCAAAACTTCCTAAAGAATATAAATTTGTATCATAAGACTTATATTATTTCATTTGGTAATTTTTCAGCATTTTTAAGGTAGCGTCAAAAAAGTTAGGCCTAACATTTTTTCGTTTTCCCCACAGACGCGACCCGGCACCTCCCCCAAAATCATTAATAATACTCGCAAACCCCCAGAGAAAATGAAATTTTCTTCTTGGAATGGAAAAATTTTTTATTTTTTTTACTATAAGTATTATCAGGGAGCATATTTTTATAAAAAAATTATCTTTCCTGCACGGTTGTTAAGAAAATACCCGGCACTTTCTCCCCTAAAATTGCAAACCGGTACAAAACGTAAATTTTTTTTAGTTTCTTGGGACACCGGGACAAGTGTTATGAAAAAGGACTGTACCGGTCAAACCCGGGGGCACCTGATTTTTTCTCCCCTACATAAATCATGCGATAAAAAAAAATGTAACATAATTATTATAGTTTAAATTTCCCCATGATACTCAAGCAAACGGTGGTGCGTGCTTTTTAAAAAAAGATTTCCTAGAAACAAAAAACACCCCTTTTTTGTTTTTTTTTGTTTTCAACGTACCCATTCCCCAAAATAAATGCTTTTTTTTTAAATTTTTCATGGTACTGGTATGTTACAAAATTTTAAAATAAAAACAAAGTAAGTTTCACTGGTAAGGGGCACTGGAGGGGTCACATTTTGGTTTGACGGGGGGAGGGCCCCACCTCACGATGGGGATATCAGACTGTAAGACGTCAAAGTGCCCTTATCGGGTTTCGTACATGCGATCCTAACGCACAGACGCGGAAAATCTGTGCAGCCATCAAAAACCCCTTTTTTGGGGCCTACTTCTGAGCCGTTTTGTGAACTTTTACTGATGTAATTTTAAAGATTAGACAAAAGGTTTTAAAAAAAAACAAATTTTTACCACAGTGTTCAGAATAGTAAAAAAAATACCGCGCGTCATGAAAAAAGGATATTACTTATTTCAAGCAGTAAAGTTCATCATCAAGTTCCAAAGTTTTCACTTTTTTCCCCAAGCAAAAACCGACCCAAAAAAAAAAAATAGACAAATCGATGGTTCAAAATTTTTTTTTTTGAGTTGGTTTTAATTTTTTCATAAATTTGTCATAAATGTAATTTGTTATTTTATTTTTTAAAACTCTGCAGCCGCGCCTGAAACTGTTAGCATTTGGGTCTTAATCGAAAAATTATTTTTTTTATGAAAATTTAATTTTTTCGATTATTTTTCTTCTTTTAAATTACGATTAATTAAAAATTTAAAAATTTAAAATTTTTTTTTATTTTATTTTAAATTTAATTTAAAAAAAATTAAATTAGAAGTAAATGATTTTTTTACAGAACAACAAAAATCCCCTGCATGCACCCAAATTTCGCTCATCCAACACGCGCCTGAAAAAGCGTTTGCGAAGTTCCCAGTAAATTAGAAATAGGGGCTTCACAAACGCTTTTTCAGGCGCTTGTTGGATGAGCATAATTTTTTTTAACGAAAAAAGCGTAAAATTGCGATTTTATGAGAAAATAATTTTTTTGATTTTCGCCCCAAATTTCACACGAATATTTTCAAAATTTATAAAATTAAGGTTTGTGAAAAAACATTACAAGGATAAAGCATGTCGGTGTTCACAAAGTCGAAAAAAAAATTTAAAAAAAAAAAATTTGAAAAAATTTCGATTTTTTATGAGAAATAATTTTCGATTTGCTCAAATTCCACACAATATAAATTTATAAAATTAAGGTTCTTAAAAAAAAAATTACAACCCTTTAAAACATTTAGGGGTTATTTGTCGAAGAAATTTTTAAAAAAAGAAAATACGTAAAACTCGATTTTATGAGGGAAAAAATTTTTTGATTACGTCAAATTTCACACGAAATATTAAATTTATAAAATAAAAGTTCTATGAAAAAAACATTCAATGGATAAAGCATGTAAGGTTTAAGTCGAAGAATTTTTTTTTTTAAAACGAAAAAAAAAAGTAAAAAATTTCATTTTTATGAGAAAAAAAAATTTTTCGATTTCGCTCAAAAGGGAGCAGTTCGAAGTTCAGAGATTTCGAAGGCCTCCAGAAAATTTCATTACAATTGGAGGATCGGTTTAGCTGGAATCGTGTTAACAAACACTAAAATACTCAAAAAAAAGGAAAAAACATTCCGGACTTTTTTCTCCAGTGTAGTGAAATGGAATCTTCGCTTCGCTCATCCAATTAACAGAAAAATTATTGGGTCCACCTGCTCGACCATGACCCGAAAAAAAATTGTCAAACTTTGTATTTTTCGAGCTAGGTCCCATCGGCCAAAAACTTCCATAAGAAATAACATGGGGACAATCTTTATGCCCCGTGACCTTTCAGGATTTGGATCCATAACAATATTGTCCATTACTGACGTACTCGACAGCCTTTTCTGTAAATTTTTAATATTTTGTTTTTTAATTTGGGCAAGTGGTTTGGTCAAAATAAGCTGATAACCAAAAAGGGTGTGTGATTTTGGAACGCATATTTTTGCGTGTTGAGAGTATATTTGTACACAGACTCAAGACACAAAATATGTTACAAAGGGCAAATTTAGATTAATACGATGCTCAAGTATCTATGTGGAACAAAAAGAAGCAGGTTAAAGCAGATTTAAGAAATTTCCAAAACGCCAATTAAAACAATTCTGGATCAAAATAAATTTAAAAATTTGTGTAAAATCACAGAAGATATAACTTTTTAAACGGTCTTTTTAGTGTAGTATTCTGCTCAGTGGCGGCTCGTGGACATTAAATAAAAATTAATAAATTGTGTTTAGAGTCTACCCACTCAGTTATATATTTTTTATTTTCAGTGGGGGACATTAAACCAAAGCAACTAAGCCAACCCTGTAGGCCCCGACGCAATCGACGAGTGAGCGATAACCAACCAAAGATCAATATTTGTAATAGGAAATATAGCAATCAGTGGTATGGACAGTGCGAACACCCGCGAATCAACGTCAGAATCAACAAGGCCGATTCAGAACAACTCTGAATTTATTATGTGCTTCGTTGCTAGGACGGCTCCAAAGTCACCGTTTACAAACTCCTAAGACAAGAACTGATGGACTTAAGTCCAAAATCAGAAGTTAAAAAACTTCTGGCTTTGACGGGAATCGAACCCTGGACTTCTGCATTGGAAGCAGATACACTAACCACAAGACCAACGAGCCACACTACAAGACCAACGAGCCACACTATTATAACAGGTGGTGCTAATACACAGCAAACGTAAATCATGCATGTAGGTTATGTGTGACAGGGAAGGAGGGGTTGTGAGGTTGTCACAATACCACCTCCTCCACACAAATAAAAATAATTGAATAACAATTAAACTGCAATCAATTTAAATAAAACAACAATTACCTACAGCGACTGCTGTAGGTAGACCACAGTTGGCTGAAGACTGACGAGTGAAGTGATTGCAAGGGTGCGCGGCTAGCGGGCGAACCTATACAGAGCCAGAGTGCGCGAGTCCCGATAGCACCAGAAGACCGGTTTGCGTTTCGTTTTACCCGTGTTGTTCCCTGTCATTGCGTGCTAAAAGGGCTTAAAAGTTGTCGAATTCGGTGCGGAGCACATCGCAAGTTTCTACATATGCTTGGTTCAAAACTATCACCACCATGTAATACGCGGTATGAAAAAGTTGACCATCAGCGCCATCTCTGCAGCACGGCCGCGGATACTTTTCAATACTTAATTTTACAATACATACACATTGAATTTATCAAAAAATCAGTTTAATGGAGATGGATGATATATGGTGGTGGTGCTACAGCACCAGCGCACAATAGCACGAGTCGCCACTGATTCTGCTATAGATTATGAAGTAAAAAATAATTTTTTGGGGTAATAGCCCCTTTAAGAAGCAAGGTTCTCCTATTATGCATATAGGGTTTGGCTGCGTGCATCACGTTTTGCATTAAAAACCAAGCAATACCTCTGATTGAACTCCTTTTTTAACATTGCCCTTCAACAAGCATGATTAATCCAATGCTAGAGAAAACTTGATTTTTGAATCTGTTCATTATAAAAGCTGTTCTCTCTATTTTGGGTACTTCTTTCTGTACCTACCTTTGCTTGTAAAAACCTATAATGTTCTTTTTGTCAACATTGTCTGTCTGTAAAGTACAATGTTTTGATTATTTGCTATAATTTAGTAATTTACAGTACAGTCACACTGATGTGGCATAGTATTAAATCAAAATTGAGCAAGGCTGGATCAAGCTGTTTTTTGTTTTTTTTTGTTAAAGAACACAAAACACTTCCGAGCAACTAAGCCATTTGATGACCCCGGGTAACGTATGTGCTTTAATAGAACTGGCCCTCGTTCGGTCAGCTCTTCTGAATTCTATGTTAGGGTTGCAAACCTGCCGGTTTATGCCCCCCATGCCGGTTGCCAGTCAGACCCTTCGACCGGCAATACTTTTCACGTAAATTAGCCAAAATACTAACACATTAACAAATAACAAAACGAATATTTAAAAACCAACCTACTCATTGCTTGGTTCCCAATTCCCAACTAATGAGTAAACATTGCTCTTCTCCACTTCCCCTTAACCTGACCGGCCAACCCCCCTCTCTAGTCTCTCTACCTAGCCGAACTCGACACAACAGCGATCGAGCTGAGCGAGGCCAAAGACTGCCACCAGTCCGCTGCCAATGCAGATACTCGGTCAGTCGCTCTAAATGTTAACCCACTTCTTTTTGATGGTTTTCCAGTTTTGACTGCACAAAAATTACATTGTTTCGGTATTGCATTCAGGCCATTACTTTATTCTAATAAAAATGCACTCTAAAAAGCTGAATTTCAAAATTTTCGTCTGCGGCTCTATAGTTGGGGGGCTAAGCCCCCCCAAACTCTCCGTACTTGGTCACTTTCCCACGAATTTACATGGGAGGCCGGTTTTTTTCCTGTTCAGAGTTGGCAACCCTATTCTTATGTTCATTCTCATTTTTTTTCTTTCCTTTTTTAAAACTTGTAACAAAAGGTGACCTTGAAAATGAAAACTATATACCATTTCCATTACATACAAGGCATTAACACCACTATTGGTTTAATCTAGTTTTTTTTTTAAACTTTTATTTACTATCTTATTTATGTTGGAAGCTAGCTGATAAAGGTTTTTGGTGTGGCTACTGCCTTATTCAAGTAAACAAAGCATGGGGTCAAAGGCCTCATGACCTTGATTTTTTACCTCTGCCAGTGTAAATATTGATGGTCTTATGTAAACATTAGCCAGTAGATTACTAGTAGTACGTATTATTATGGGTGTCACGGAAAAGTATGCCAAGTGCTTGTAAGAGGAGAAAGTAGGGACGTAGTTCTATTGCTTATATAACACAAATTCCTAATGGTGTTTACTTTATTTTATACATTCAACAAAATATGAGCACTCACACTTGAAGTTTGGTATGTTGACTTTTCTATGGTACTAGATGCACAGCTGTACAAACTATCATAGATCACTCAGTTTATAGAAGAACATGGTGTACCGGTATAATCAACCATCATATGACTGAATGAATATGCTTCAAGTTATTTGTGCTTCAGTTAAGATTCTATATTAGTCTTCCCATAAAATACTCTTGTGTTAAATTTGAGTAAGGCTATACTTTTGGTGTGGCAAGTGAATCAAGTGGAACTATAGAAAGTTGATTCAGCTTTCTCTGACCTTTTTTTAAATCAGAGTACTCTGCCTGCAGTTGCTCCACAGTCTTCAATCAAGCAGGTTGTTCATTATAACTGCCTATCTTTTCAGTTGCTAAGATACCAGTGTTATTTACAAAATTACTTCATTACAATGGATTTTCCATTTGAAATAAAAAAAGTAGACCCTGAAATTAATAAACGTTTGTTGAGAGATTACACTGGAGAAAGAACGGGCTTTGTGCAAGTGAGGAAAGAACAATATTTTTTCCCAAAGAAATATGAGGTTGAGGGTCCTCGATTTTACAACTTTGAACCGCGTAAAGACGATACGTGGGTTATGTCATACCCAAGGTCTGGTGAGTAAGCTATTTACTGTAATTAAATTTGTTGCTATAGACGACCCAAATGTTTTGAATTTGTATAATAACCATAATACAAATACTCTTGGGAACGTATTTTACAACATGGGTAGAGACTAGAGGTGCACACATTTTGCGTTGAAGGTTTTTAATATGTTGGTCAATGTATATTTTTGTAAAATGCTACAAAATTATTATTTTACTAAAACTACAGTTTTGCCAAAGGTTTACCTTCAGCATTGTATTCTATTGTTTTTGGTAGAAAAAATAAGGTTGTATTGATATTCAATGTATAACATGTAGGTCAACCCTAAGTAAATCAAGGGGTCTAGTACCTTGTAGCCCTTATTTTTCTTCTGGTCGAGGGTTTGCCTAAGGCTTATATGAAAATCAATTTAAAATGTTTTTGATAAATTGAGAAAGTACCCAAGGCATAATTTGATTAATTTTTAATTAGAAGTGCATGATATCCTTCAAATTTAGGGTTTTGACTTTTGATGGAAAGAAACAAAATGTGCTACAAAATGCTAATCTTGTTCAAAATTTAAAATATAAATGGTACATTTTCAAAGTTTAATTAAATGTTATTTAATTATTGTGTTTATGTAACATTATCCTCAGACTTAAAAGGCAAATGCTATAAATGATGTTTTATTATAGTACCGGTAGTAGCTTTCTGACAATCCTTCCCAACAACTCTACTAACCAAATTAGCAGAAGAGGAGTTTTAATTTAACCCTACAGTAGCTTCTCATGTCCGAAAGTAAGGAAAAATACAATAAACAGGAACTCTTGCCAATCAATTATCACCTCCACTATATTAATTTTATCTAGAGTATTTTTTATTTATTTTTATATTATTTATTTGACTTTGAAAATGTCAAGTACATGCACAAATAAAGACAGGCAGCCAGAAGAGGGCTTTAAGCCCAAAACACATGTGGTGTCTGACTGCCTTACTAACATAACTAACATAAATAAAAACAATTAACAATTACATATAATTAAATATTTACAAAATAATGCAATTTACACACACACACACAATTGTTCTAAGGTAGGTACCTGTTATTAAGCGAGCGAAGCGAGCGTTTCCATTTGACTCTGCCGGAAAAAATAGTCACTGGTTTTGTTTTTTTGTTTGTTTGTATGTCTCGCCATAACGTTTGAACGGAGGCTCGGATCGAGTTGAAATTTGGACCATCCGCAAGCTTCGTTCTCGATTGAATGCCATTAGTTTTGTGGCAAAATCGTTCAAAAAGTTAAAAAGTTACATTAAAGTTAATCGGAAGTTTTTTTTTCAAACTAAACGGCAACAAAATCTGAGGTGGCCAAATCATTTAGAATGTCCGTCCGGTCACGAATATGTTAATTTTATTTTGATCCGATAAGTAGTGTAGATGGAAATTACATTATAACAAAGTACCGTTACCATGGCAACGGAAAGTCACGCAGTTTTTGGCTCATGATAGCGGTCGAACGGAGTTCGGATCGAGTTGAAATTTGGACCATCCGCAAGCTTCGATCTGCATTGAATGCCATGAGGTTTGTGGCAAAATCGTTTAAAAGTTATAAAGTTACATTTAAGTTAATCAAAAGTTTTTTTAAAAAACTAAACGGGGACAAATTCTGAGGTGGCAAATCACTCATAATGTCAGTCCGCTCACGAATATGTTAATTTTATTTTGATTCTATAAGTAGTGTAGATGGAAATTACATTTTAACAAAACTAACGTTACCATGGCAACGAAAAGTCGCACAAAGCTAGAGCTTTTTTGGCTCATGATAGCGGTTGCACGAAGATTAAGATCAGGTTGAAATTTGGACCATCAACAAACTATATGTGCTGGCTTATCAATGCGTCCAACTGAGCGTTTTCCTAGTAAGTATTTCATTATAGGTGACAACAGATTGTAGAATACACCGGTACGGTATAGTTGCACATTTCTCTGCTCCTATCATACCGTATAACATGTGTTCAAGAGTCTTCACTAGACAAATATGACCTTGACACGCCCGTAACCATTCAAACTCAGATGTACAAACGCTTTGGAGAAAAATTGAAACGACAAACGTGAATTCTAAAATGTACAAGACACAGAAATTTTTATGCAGAAGAACATAGGCCTACAACAAACAGAATTGCTTTATGTAATAAACCCTACTATTCACCATTGTTAAGCGTAAAGTCAACGCGACGGGAGCAACCTCTTCTTTTTCCCGTTGCATCGACTTTATGCATAAAGTGCTGCGCACAATTGGCATAGCATAAGCGTAGCGCAACGCAAGCACAACGCAAGAAATATAAACAAGTGCACCTGGCTGCTTGAACACACAATTCACGTATGCATAGCGTAGGCGCGGAAGCACAGCGCAAGAGATGGTTATATTTTATATTTCTTATGCTTGCGCTTGCGTTTGACCAATAGGAATCCAGAAACAACACGACTCAACACAAATAGTTAAATCAAATTCACAGCTATTGTTGTTTGTGTCAGTGTAAAATTATTAATCATGGACAACTCACAGAAGACGACGTCATTATCGAGTATGAAGTTGAGTCGACGTCTAGCGACGAGCTGCTAATTACGTATTTTAGGCAATATCCGCATCTCTATGACAATAATAGGCTACTGCAAATGGTTTCAAAGACGAAATGTCAAACGCAAAGTTGACATGCAGTCATCTGATCACGAGCCTTCTAAAACTTTGCACAGCCATGTAGTTTCTTTACGCCACCCTTCCGTTATGACAATTGTGCACGCCTACATTCCTTGTGTTGAACTTATGTTGCGCTTGCGTTGTGCTACGCTTATGCTATGCCAATTGTGCGCCGCACTTAACAATGGTATATAGTAGGGGGTTTATTACACACATCAATTCTGTTTGTTGCATGTCGTTCAGCATAAAAATATCTGTGTCTTGTGCATTTTAGAATTCGTGAATGTAGTTTCAATGTTTCTCCAGAGCTTTGTACATCTGAATTTGAGTGCCAACGAGCGTGCCATGTACATGTCTGACTCGTGAACACTCTTAAGTTTAATAATTACTATACTACTACTACTGTACTACATCCAATTACAATAAGCCTACCTGCCCCATGGGCAGTTAAAATACATTATATTGTTATTAATGATGAAACATCCATACATTATTATTCACGATTTGCAGCACACACAAGACGGCATGAGGTATGCTATAACTTATAAGGTGGTTTTTCCTCACATTACGATGTTGTATATTAGTCTCTTCAATTTGCCCACCAACTAGGCCTATGCTATCTACATTATCTATTTTATATGCATTTATTTTTAATATGTTGTTACATTTAAAAAATAAACTGAATGTACTGATTGGCATTTGCGTGAGAATAAAATGTGTTCAAAGTTAAAATGATCTTTACAGGTACAACTTGGACTCAAGAACTTGTGTGGCTTATTGCTAACGACTTGGACTATGAAACCGCATCAAAACTTACTTTGGATCAACGTTTCCCTTTCCTAGAGTGAGTGATAAAATGAAAATTTACCACGTCATTTGAAGCTCAACTATAATATTAGCTTTCACTTACCTTCAATTAATGTTGTATTTGTTGCCAGATAATAGGAATTGTTTTACTTTTAATTTCTATAGCTTAGCAGCCAGTTAAAAAAAAAAACAAGCATCCTAAATGGAAATAAAACCATCTCACATTTCAAAACTTATAGATCTACATTTATTAAGATGAGTTAAGTTTCATTTATTAAGGTTTATAAGAAGAATACTACCTACCGGTATTTGTATTTAATTTAATAAATAAATACATTTTAGGCACTTCAAATTTCTCAGACAATTTTAACAGTGATGATTTATTTTATATAATTGTGTAAAAATGAATTATGAAGGCATCTATCATAGTATTTTTCCATTGTTGATTATAGAAAATAAATAAAAAATAAATTCAATTTTCTAGACTTTAGAATCCGTCAAATTGGAAAAAAAGCACCTAAATAACTACGCATTTTCTGATTAATTTATGATAAATCTTGAAAATCTTATATGATGGTGGCGTACAGATGCCCTTCATTATCGATTATGCCAAGTTGTATTAAAATTTAACTATTTATGGCTGCAGGACATGGAACGCACCGAACATCAAATCACTCCGGCCTCCTCGTAATTATATTAATAATAATAATAATCATCAAACACCCGGTTCCAACATAAGTCAGGTCAGGATTTCTCAGGATGTGGACTTTCAGTGCTTGCTAGCCAGGCTCAGCACCTCCTCATCTTCTTCATGTCTTCTATGACATTTGAAAAAAATGCCATTTAAAATCTATCCACTTAAGTGACTCACTGTACTGCTTATTTGTGGGGAAGCTTTGGTTATGGCAATTAATAATACTTCTTGTGTTGAGTAGAGGACTAGAGTCTATAGCTTCAAACTCACCAATACAATGCTCTCTGTTTGTCAAGCTTAAGCCTGGATCCCCTCGTAGTTGATATGTTCAATGAACCCAGCACCATAACATTGCATGATTTGCCACTAGGATAGTTCTAAGAACTTGCATACAATCCACTCAATGTGAAAGTCCCCTTTACCACCAGGAAGAAAATATGTAGGCCTACCACCGTTCATTGTGTGAGACCCTATAGGTAGCAGCACTGTATTTACAGAAAAGAATTATAAATAATATTTATTTTTATGTTTCCTTAGATTCTCAACGTTCATACATGAAGACGTTAGGGCGGAGATTCTTGATGCTAACCCTGAAAAAACTGAACTATTTGACTTGGTAACGGCACCAGCCTACGAGACTCTCGCTGAAATAAAATCACCTCGCTTCATAAAAACCCATCTCCCTTTCTCATTGCTTAATCCTAAACTATTGGATGTGGGCAGCAAGGTAGTCTATGTAGCTCGCAACCCCAAAGATGTGGCTGTTAGCTTTTACCATCTCAATCGGCTAATTAAGACACAAGGCTATGTCGGAGATTTCAATACCTACTGGGACAACTTTGAAGCAGGCTTGCGTAAGTGACAAGTGTACACAATTTTTCTTATTACAGCTCAATAATTTAAATGCCTTAACCCTTTCCAGCCCAAATTAAAAATTTCAAAATTAAGTCATTTTTGGCAGTTAATTCGAATTTCTAATTTTTTTCTAAGATTTTTAGTGTTTTTCAAAAAAAAAATTAATCATGTTTTTTGAAGAAATTTTGGATTTTGAATTTAAACATCATTTTAAGTCCAAATTCAAATTTGAAACACATTCCTAAATCTAGATTTTTTAAAAAAATTTTTGCATATATTGCATTTTTTTTAAACTAAAAAATTAGCAATACTAGAGATTAATAACATCTCCGCAAAAAAAAACAATTTTTCCCATTTTTAGCCTTTTTTGCACATATGTATTTTCAATTTTTTCTCAAAAATTCACTTTTTGTCCCATTGACATGAGGCAAAACTTTTATTTTTTTAAATTTAAAAAAAAAATTGGAGTCAAATTGGAAAAACGCATTGATTACCCGGATTAAATTTTGAAAGTTATGATTCCAATTGGAGTCATAGGGCTGGAAAGGGTTAAGAAGACTCTCTGAGCCTAGAGTGGGAAAAGTGCATGCACCAAGGTTTCACATGATTACCGCTGAATGGTTGATTGATAAAAAAAAGTAAAACAAACATGCATGTTCAAATCTAGTTAATTACGGAGATTGCTCAAAGGTTTTTCTAAAAATTTACTAGTAATTAAGGAACAAGCGTACCGGTACTGGATCCCAAAGATCATTTGTTTTTTCATTCACGTAAAACTAAAATATGATCAATGTGTTATCAAGCCCAGAAAAAAAAAACAGAAAGCTGAGCGCTTCTCCACTAGTTTCGGTGAGTCGACTTAAAAAATTAAAACACATGTGACATGCATAATTATCACATTCACTTACTGTGGTTTACTTTACTATGGAAGAGCATTTAGAGGATAGAAATCATTGATATGGGCCGGGGGTTAATAGTTCTTGTGTTATTTATTTATTAATTTATTTGCAACAGGCAATGTAGCCCACTAGTGCAAATTTAATAGAGAAGGGAGGAGGGAAAACCCGGTACCGGCACATAGCCTACTCCTGCCGAAAAGTACCAAGGGGACCAACGGCTTTACGTCCCATCCGAAAGGACGGTGTAACTTTTTTGACAGTCATATAGGTTCCTTCACTAGCCCGGACTGCCGAGCAGACGGCGCCAAGGAGAACGAAGCTGTCACACAAGCTTACGAACCCTAGTCTGCTCTAGCCAGCGATATACGTGTGTTTCAGGGCAGAGCGGCGACCCACTCGACCCCTGACCACGCCCGATGTCGCTTAACTTCAGTGTTCGAGTGGGAACTGGTTAAACGACCGCGGCTAAATCGCTGGCTTATCGTGTTATACTTGTTAAGATATTAAATGCACTAATGTAATGGTACTGATCAAGCTAGTTTATAAATGTATTTGGAACACCTGCAATGACATATTTATTCTCCAATAATATGTCTTGGACAATAATTGTAATATGTACTAATTATTTTAGTAGTAGTTGATTAATGTGCAAAGCAAATAATAAAAGTTGAGACATTATAATTTATCTGATTTCAAAATGTAGCAGATGCCACCATAATAAAATATTCAGAATTCCTTCCTCTTAGGAATAGGAGAGGAAGGATAGGTACCTAGAAACAACAGCTTATGTAGTGTACGTGGTTCACTTTTTGTTGCAGATGCGTGGGCTCCATATTGGTCACATCTGAACGAAGGTTGGGAGGGCGGCAAGCACCCAAATGTGCTCTTTTTGTTTTATGAAGATATGAACAAGGTGACTTATAGTGTACTTACTCAACGCTAATAGTATTTAGTTGTTTAAAAATTAAAACTAATGCTTGTTAACTTATTGAACGGCAGATTGCCGTTTGCATTTATGCATAGCATACTAGTTAAATACTTACGTTATGTATGATCCTATTTCAGGCAGAACTTCGTATATATACTTTAATCTGACAATATGACTGTGGAATGTCGGCTACCGGCCCCGTGTGTAAATGGTGACTAGAGTCATGAAGCATTGTTAGCTAGCTAACCTTGTTAATGCTGGTGCCATCCGCAAGTGAATCATGGCCAACCAGTGATCTTACTTTCACATACTGGTTGCAGGTTGGCCAATATTCGCTCATCGATATCGTTGGCATCAACAGGGCAGGTTTTACTGGCTGGTCTACTAAAAATCAAATATGTCCCGGAGTGGGTCGATAAAAAAAAAAAATGAAAGTATTAGTACAACAGATTTAGATTTGCTGTACATGCCCAATCCAATATACTTACTAGTAACTTATTTCTACTTAATGAATATGAAAGTTACTCTGTTCAAGAAAGGTGATGTCAATAGAGACTGGTACTCAAGAACAGATCAAAGCAAGAAAGCCTAATTACATGCAAATGAAGTGCGTTCTTAAATCCAGCAGTAGCAAAACAGTTAGATGCACATCCAGTACTGCTTATATAGTGCAGAATTCCATTAGTGCAATGGAAAATAGTAGTCTTTATAACAAAGTGGTATTCTGAACTAATTGTTGGTAGAAACATGTATGCCGCTATCGACAAAGAAAAGAAGAGTGATTTGTTTGTGGTACTCTCGGTACCGCTACTATAACTATAACACACTTTCTGTGACTGTCTCAACTGATAATTGTTTGTGATTATTACAGGATTTAAAAGCTACAATTAGCAAAGTGGCTAACTTTTTGGGCAAAGTGATGACCGAAGAACAAGTAACGAAGCTCTCTGAACATTTGAGCATTGATAACTTTCGACGCAACCCAAGCATCAATTGGGACCCGCTTCGAGAATGTGGATTGCTAACAGAAGGGGAACAAGCATTTGTGAGGAAAGGTGAATATGAGTATGACTTTGCTTTTAATTTACTCTTCTTTAGACTTAACTGTACATAATTAATAATTATCTAATTATATACCCCCTCCTCACACACACACACATGGTCAATGTCCTACCCATTTGTTAATGATTTTATGAGCTCTCAAAGTAGGTACATAATTGTATAATTTAATCAATTTATAATTTTTTTTTTTATATTTAGAGGTGGTTTGGTTGGTTAGGTAGACTATAATTGAATCTATCCCATGGCTATGAAATAAAAAAATTTTATAGGCCTACATTAATTTTGTTACTTTTGGGCACAACGGGGATCATGGAAGACTATGTTTACTCCGGAGTTTAAACCGCCGGGCAGACAACTGGATCAATGAGAATTTGGAGAAACAGATCTAAGGTTCCCTCGATGTAAATTCCGTAACCTACCAACTGATGTTCGTAAGTCTGGCAATACCAGCCCAGTCTTTTTGTGCCACAACTTTTTGGGGATTGGTGAGATTTCATTTATCGACAAGCTAAGTTTGTTTAGTTTGTGTTTAGCTTTAAAATATCCCAAGAGAAATATCCGGGTTTTTATTTGAAGATACGACACAAAACAAAACAGTACATAACTGAACTCATTTTGTACTGTCTCACATTTTTTGCATAAAACATTCTTATAAAACCATTTTTCTTATGAGTATTGGGTTTTTCTTTATAGATAATGGCGTGTTGAAACACTATAATTAAAAATTTAAATGCTCAAAAATTAATTTTGCACTTGGCTTGTTTTTCCGTATTTTTTATATATGCTTGAGGTCATTCATATCCCCCTTCACTTTTCCCATTTCACACTATAAAACACAACCAATCCCTTATGTAGTCCGTCATTTTTAACATGATTTGCAACTATGTTTTCTTTCTAACAATGGCGGTCAGTTTTTAGTCTACACATTTAAAAGGCTATTATCCCTTGATCCGGGAAACTATAATTTTGTAACCCAAAATAATAATAGCAAAAATAGGCCTTTGGCCTGTGTGTTAGGGAAAGGTGGGGAAAGGAATAGGAGTCAGCTAAATCGAAAATCATAGGTGGTTGCGTGAGACGAGTATAAATCTATATACAAAGAAACACAATACAGTATTGTCGAAATGTTTGGGGCCCGCATGATCAAGTTCTTCTCTTTGCGGTTGAGTGACCAAGACCACACGGGCCGAAACCGTCCAAAAAATTGTGTTTGTTTGTAAATATATGTTAGTACTTTAGACAGAAATTAAAAAAGTGACTACACCGGTGTAAAGTACTAACATAACAGCGTCATAGTCGCCTACTATAAAGCCAAGGTTAAACATATATATAAAATATATTATATATTTATGTCTTCTCGTAAAACGCAGCCACCTACGATTTTCAGGTAAGCTGTTGACTCCTTTTTCCTTTCCACACTCATTCACAGCAATTTTTTGTGGTTTTGAGATCAATATTACTGACATTCCATATCCCACTTCTGGCAGAGTCGGCTTCTGTTTTGCAACCAAAATTGTCTCTTCTATACGTCATCACTCTTCATATATGTTGGAAATCACTTTCTTGCAAATTTGAAGTATGGGTATTTACTATTTTTTACTCGGTTTGCTCTGAGAATGTGCTGTAGGCCTACCTATAAGTTTTTGTGTAGGGGGCCCGGCCCATTGCCATAAGAAATAAGCTTTTGATTTTAATCTTTTTACAATAGGGCTTAGGCGTAGGCTACCTGCTTAAAACGTTCGATACACATGGAGATTTCTCCCCCGCAATTTGTAGATGGCAAATAAGTCCGAGGAAGATTTATTTTCCTCAAGGAGATTTCTTTACTCGAGTGCCGCCATTGAACGTACTAGTTACGACATCACATGTAATCCCACAGCTGCTAATAAATCCAATCCATCTATTCAACTTTCAACAAATCTTTGGGGGAGAATTATCCACGGATATTGAATAATTAAGAACTAGTAGTAGCCTACCTGTTGTTAGGGCACATAGATAGAATGGATATGTTTTACTTCATCATTCATCTATTGAAGAAATGGAAACATTATCACTAAGCAGTCTGCAGTATTAGTTGAGCCTGTGGTGTGGTACGAAGTACAATATTTATTATTTACTAAGTGGTTCAGCTATGACTAGGTTTAACATAACAGTCGTATTGAAGGCAGATTGTAATTGCTGTTCAGCCATTTGTGCTATCTTTCGGATACGCCATGCCTTAGCGCCAACAACCATACGTTCAAATCTCTTTAGCGAGCACTCTATTAGCACTACTGCTGTAATCTTGCCATCCTCTGATTGGTGTAAGTGCTCTATTACTGGTTTAATCTTGTACGGAATCTCTTGAGGTAGGTTATCGAGTAACGCTGCTCGTACCGCATGTTCAATCAGCGATTCCATTGATTGATCAGTAGTTTCATCTGGGCTGAATAACCAAGGGCTAGGATTCGAGATGTCCAGTAGATATTCCTTGTGAATAATACACATAGTTAGGCACAACATGACACCGACCAAAGCAAAGATTTGAAAATATTTACGTTGATTAGAATTAAAAATAAGTGGTACATATCACGGCCTATTGTAGATTACACTGTGATTACATTATGATGGGATGCAAATAAAATATTGAACTGCAAACTTACTGCAGGCCCTATGGAATAAGTAATTAGGTATATTTGGGTACTTTCATGTGAGTTAGTCTGCCATCTGTTGTTTTTAAACACATATTGATACGATGGTAAGAAATACGTATGCTTTTTTAAAGTTAATGCACAATGAGAACTAAGGCTGTTACATTTAGTTAGTTTCAGCTTCAGCTGAAAAGCACAGACGTAACAAAACATTGAGGTGCATAATACAATGCAAGAGGGCTACAATTTATTAGTTACCTATTTTTCCTCCATTGTAAATAATACACATTTCTCTTGCATTCTGTCATTTTGGAAGAAAAAAACAATGAACTGTGATTCAACTGTTCACATTAATTTTATGTTGCAAGGAAGTTTACCAAAATAGACTTATACACCTAAAGCGCCTGTTAGACGATTGAGAAAATTGCGCAAGTTTATAACCATCCTTGTCACACGACAGACAATGAAGGTAACAATGATGCCATCTATTGGTGTTCACTGGTCACATGCTATGGTAGTGGGTTCTGATTGGCGCTCGCTGACTCGACTCGCTAGGAAGTTGAACAAGCTGGACATTTTTCAAGACGAGCGCGTGGCTCACCGTTTGACAGCGAGGCGGCGAGTTCCATGTAAACGAGTGCAGCAGGTCTACTCCCAGAGAGTTACTCAGGCGAGCCAACTCGCGCGATTTTCCCGATCATCTGACGGGCGCTTTACGGTGCAGTTGACAACACACTCAACTTAAACCAAAACCGAAATGATTACTGTGGCTAATTGCATTAGTCTACTATATAATCTAATTCAGTTTAAGTTATAGGGTTAAGTTACAGTAAGGGTAAGTTATAGGGGTAGGCCCCTACTTAAAAAGTATAAACTATGCTCATACACCCTCCATTTCAAAATGAGCATCTACCTGGTATTCCTTACTTGCATCAGTACGGTACATACATTGGGAATAAGGAATCTTCCCTATTCCATAGAAAGTTTACCTTTAGTTCTGGAATTCCACTCCCGGTAAGGGCAGATGTCATGAATGTCTGTTCAAATCGTGACCAGCCTTCATCTGTGGGGCTCGCTTCATTTTGAAAATATGGGTAAGACCAATAAACGT
>JAMZAV010010814.1:0-22020 GCA_024449915.1 Sweltsa coloradensis
AAAATTTGATTGAAGCCCAATAGAAGTTAAAAAACTTCTGCCTAGAGCGGGAATTGAACCCTGGACCTTCTGCATTGGAAGCATAGCTTCTAACCACAAGACAAACGAGCCACACTAATAATATTGTGCAGTGTTTTTATGTCTTTAAAATCTTGATAATTATCAATTTCGGTGTTTTACGCAAATAAAACTTATTTCAGAGTTTGGCAGTAATTCAATTTTGGCATTTCCTGGTATAGGCTAGATAGACTAGGAAATTCATGCTCATTTTGAAAAATAAAATACATATTTGCACATATTTAGGTTTTAACGTCATTTGCGAATTATATACCACTTTGTGCCACAAAACGAAAAGAGTCTTCGGAAAGAAAATTTACAAAATGTCTTTGTTTGGCCTGGAAAGAAAGATAAAAACTTGTTAATCCACCACACACTAACGACCATCCATGTTGAATGGTATTCTCGGTAAAGCTGAAGTAAAACTTCATGCTAGCGAGGTAATATTTCCCAGTGCCCTCTCAGAATATATTTGATTGGGGTATTGTCATGTTCGTTTATTTAAAATCGACTTGTTCAGTTATAAAGAAGAGAGGGACTATGTACAAAGTAGGAGAGGAGTACTGATCATAATGTGTAGGCAGGCAGGATGTCAAGGGAAGAGTGCTGTGTACTTTACGAGGGGGGACTTTCATGGATGTTGTGAGAGATGAAGACCCGAGGATGATGATGGGGGGGGGGTAATGAATAGTCTCATGGAGGAGAGGGAGGAGATGAGGGGTAGGGTACTGGTCACTCACATCAGGGGTGTAGTAGGAGGGAAGGGGGATGATGCTTTATGTTGCTTAACGACATTAACGTCTATTAACCCGAGATAAGTCTCACACGTTAGTTAAAGTTTGTTCGGTCTAACGGTATCCATGAAGATCTAGAATTCCTCCAAAAAAGTGTCTTTTTGTGCGACTAATACTAGTATAAATTGCTATTCACAAGGAATTCTAGGAAGTAAATTACTCCACGTGGAGTTGAAAAACTTTGTTGACCAACCACAACACGAGTTTCGAAGATTCAGCCAATAGGGTGGCTAAAAGAGTTCGGAACTACAAAATATAGAAAGGGGTTTCCTGAGATAATTAACAGCCGAATACAAGAAAATATGAATGTAAACCGCAACGTATTGTGACCAACAAAGGAGACAATGTTGTAAAGGGATGAATGTTACCTTTCGATGGGTATAGCGTAAGACCGAACAAACTTTACATTAGCACTTTGACCGCATAAACTTTTGTTGGCAAAACTACTAGGTTGACTAAATTGACTATGATTGTAAATAATTTACAATGCTTGTTAAAGCTAACAAGCAAATAACGAATCTGATTGGATGAGCGTAGCGAGCGAAGCGAAAACTTTGATTTCACTGACCCCCATAAAATTTAGCTCCAATGTTTTTGTTTTTTTTTTGTATTTTTGTCTGTTTGTTAGCAGGATTCCGGGCAAACGGCATAAGCGATCTTGATTAAATTTGAGGGGACCATTTGTTTCTCGAACGAGGTGTATTGCTTTTGTACAATCGAAGAAATATTTTCAAAAATCATACTTTTACGATTTTTTCGATTTGTTATGCGAATTTTCGTAACCTGGGGCGATTTGGACCCACAACGGGAGGGCTCAACGTATCATATTTCACATGGAATTAAGATTTGGTGAGGTAGGTATCTTGTTGAAAGAAAAAGTTGAAAAAGTTAGCTAAAAATCCTAAGAAATAACTGTTTAATATGAGTTTTTTGGGGTGATAATACCTGATTAAAACTGATGAGGCTTATTTAAATGTGGACTGTAACTTTATTTATTATTTGAATTACTTTACTTATCAAAATAGTACACTCATTTCACATTCCTTTCAACCTCGTTCGTGCTAGTGACTACTATAAAAAACATTTAATAACCAAAAAACATGATTTTGTGAGGCCACAGCCCTACAATGCCTAAAATATTATGCCTTCTAAACTCAAAACATACTCCCGACGTTGATTGGAAGATCAAAATACAAAGAAGTATTAAATAAGACAGAGTAGGAGAGGAATTAACATGACGAATGGTCTCTTCATCACGTGCGAACCTAATCGTATGTTGGACACTCGAACTAGCCCATCCTCCCTTGGCAGATTGCTTTCTACGACCCCCAGTTTCCATTGGAGAGGAGGCAGACGATCATCTCAGACACATAGGGCACACCATCCAGGTGTAGGGTTAACTTGGGAAGAGAACCATTTCTGCCGTTGCTGGAGTACGTTGAGGTAGTCCCTTGACCACATTTCCACAACTCGCGAGTGCATATGTTGGACTCGTTGCCACGGATAACTGCGTGGATTGTCGAAAGGTTAAGCAAGTCTGCTCAGGAGGACTTATTAATGGAGCGCCTCATGAGAAAATGACCTGGACTCAAACCGTTGGAGCATTAGGATCGTTTGACAAACGGTAAGAGGACGGGGAATCTACATGCTTCAATTGAGAAAGTAGAGTAGCTAATTCCTTCAAACTCATGTAGCCGTCCCTCACACACAGTTCAAATGAAATATGGACTTCACTTGCAGCTTCCCAGAGACACCAGAAAGTGTGGTGCACTGGGCGGAGAAGTGCCACGTAATGTTTTTACAGCATATGCCTTGATCTGATCGCAGAACGATCGGTAAGGAACAGCTACGCAACCTGAAGCTACGGTTTGAGCCCACAAAGTCGTGCATTGTCACGTAAATGTGAGACTACTGCCTCTTCTGGCTGTAAAACCTTCTTAACGCTGCCTATAAAGGCTTCGTCGTTTAAATTACTAACTAGTATATAAGAATTCCAAGTTGTACAGCTTTTACGCAAAGCATACATAATATTGCAACATAGCATTTGATCGTAGTTTGCTGCGTACTGATCCAGTTTTATTGAAAAGGGACCAGCATAATCTATCCTGTGTTCACAACAAAGGACGAGATGGTTGCACACAGCGGTTTAGGTAATGACCATCAATTGTTTGATGTGATACCTCAGTTTGAAACAGGTAAACATTTGTGAATGCATTCTTTGATAATTGTTTGCCTGGGATCCAATATTGCTGGCGCAAGAGCAGTTAACAAATTGCTGACCAGCATGAAGTAGCAGTGAGAGTCAGAATGATAATCAATTTAGTAAGATAATGATTTGGTGAAGAATAAGTGAGGATTGTTATCGGATGGAAGTCCGAATTATTTAATCTCCACCGACTCGCAGGGAACTTTCATCGTCCTATAAAATGGATGTAAGATTAACAGTAAACTTGTCTTTTGAAAACTTGACGTGTCTTGAAGCTCTGATTCACGAAGCACATAAACATCTTTTGCCACCCATTTAATGCCAAATTTGAGAGCAGATTGCAGATCGCTCAGCAGATAGCACACTGACTTTCTGACATCGAATTTACTTACATAATGAAGGGAAGCGCAAACAATACGCAAACTACGTGTGTAGTTCGTAGAGTGACGCGTATTTGGAAAAATAATCACGGTTGTTACAGTATTAGTAACTAACATGGTTGACAATTTCTACGTTCTTGGGATAGAATTGTCCAATGTTCAATGGATGGACGGATGAGGGCCACGATAGAGTAGGTCCCCTGCTTTAGCCAGTCAGGTCCGTGCCACCATATACAAGTTGTTTAAGGGATGTTTTAGGATCAGTTCCTCTTGAAATAAGATACTACTGGATGTGTTTGGAAAT
Organism: Sweltsa coloradensis; assembly: GCA_024449915.1. Classification (NCBI taxonomy): domain Eukaryota; kingdom Metazoa; phylum Arthropoda; class Insecta; order Plecoptera; family Chloroperlidae; genus Sweltsa; species Sweltsa coloradensis. Next base: position 3,742 of record JAMZAV010010814.1, read on the forward strand.
TACATGTTTCCAAATCCTTAACATTAGTGGTATGCTGATTTTGGATACTCTGTTCGCAACAAATGTTCCACGATTGAAGACGATGACACATGATAGAACAAGGATTGAATCCGCCATAGAGTAGGCTGTCAATCTTAACTTAAGTTATAGAATTGGTAGCGTTTTTTTGTACCAGTGCGCTAGTAACAATGCGCACAATAGTTACTAAAGGGGCAAGAGTTACCTTTTTAAAGGTTGCTACTCTTTGATTTTGAGCACAGTAGAGGAATACTAACTTCATTTTGACACATTGAGACTGAGATATAAACCCGATCCATACCGTCACAATCTGAGCCTCTGAGAAACCATTAATATGTATGTCTATGATTGGTGCTTTGCCATAGAACTAATCGGCAATTTCCCCCAATGTTGTTGACAAAAAGGAAGTTGTTGGCGAAGCTTGCTCATTCAGCCCAATAACTCTGTGTTAGCGCCAAAGATGATAATCTTGGTCTAGTCCGATCATCCCAGTCTAGTTTATGAGCCTAACTCTGTTAGAAATATCTTTGCTAAAATCCACTATTGGCCGACGAGACCTAATGGATCAAATACCGACGCAATGATGATGAAACCTTCCGTTGTAATATTGAGGCAGACACTGATCTGTGCGAATATCGAAGAGCTTTGTTTTTTGTACGAAGAAAATTATCTGCTTCGGGAGTTCCAAATAAACCAAGTGTTTAAACGCTGTCATGGATCAAATTGAAGAGGCTAATGGGGTTTCTCTTTACTCGTAGGTATGCTTCAAGTAACGTGGAACAGTTGAACACCTTTTGAGTGGAATCCTCCATTTTTAATAGCCAGGGTCAGGTCATTCTGATATTGAAGAGGATCCGGATATTGTCACATGCAACCTGAGCAGTACAACGGTCAAAAGTCTCGTCCTAGCACTTCTGTTTAGCGATCGGGATAAGCTGCTGAGCTTATCTGCAGGAAAGTTGTTGTACGCATCGGTTGCCAAGAAGGGAGCTGAAGCGGTGCCGAGGTGACTGTTGTAAGCTCGTACGTAACATTTGACAGATTCTTCAGGCTATGTTCTCCAGAGAATTCTTTGATATAGCAATGTGTCCGGGATCTTTAAAAATACCTTGACCTGACGCTACATTTTAGCAATTGTCAGCTGTAAGCAATTTGATGTGTCTAAACCGTACACGATTGACACAAGTTCTTGTTGAATAGTCAGGACCCACCATCAGGAATCATTAAGGATTACCGTTCGTAGTTTTGGCGAAGCGGTCAAAAACAACTCGTGTCTTGGTTTTGGTGCTGGAAGCCTTAAAATCAGCATGATGAGGCCAGATAGTATATACATTTGTCAGAATGTAGGCCTACACCTTGAAACTGTCCGCAATGTACCATATGGCCATAGCATCTTCGTATTTTCAAGAACTTGTTGTATTCCAATCGTAGTTCTGGTGGTTTGTGCAGCCGACCTTCAAATGTTAAATCTGTAGATTGCCTGATCGAATGATTACCAAGAGTCTCATTGATCTGCCTGGACTGGGACAAAGCCTACTAACAAAGCTCCCTTTACTATTACTGTCACAGTTTCTGAGAAACTGTCGCCTCCATTTGTTCTCGTTTCGGGTTATGGCTTTGAGTGGACTTCCTCAAGTTCGCAGAAACGTTGCAGTTGCCCGATATAGGACTGTCATTGTTGCAAGAAGTGTGCGTTAACAGAGCAGTTAGAGGCATGCCACATACTTGTTGGAATTACGTCCCTCGCCAGATCAAACCTAATCTGTCTCCTGCTAGAATAGATATTATTATCTAATTTGACTTCTCCCAGGCCCTAGAAGCTGGAAAAAGAGTCTGCCCCTATCAACAGATCATCTTACTAGGCTCTGGAAGCATGTGGTCAAGCTAAAGCGATGTCAGTATATTCCACTCGTTCATGTGCAATCAACATATCTGGCATCTGAGCCGGTTATGCGTTGACAGAACTAACCATGACAAGTGTAGCCAGAAGTGCAACTTTAGATTGCACAGTTGGCAGTCAACTATATGCTTTGATCTGAGGACTCGACGTTATTTGATACCTCGAATTGAAATGTGGTTTTTATGTTCTTCAATCCTAATCGTTGACTTAAAATCTCAGTACAAAAGTTAGATTGATTCCACTGTCTAAAAGAGCTCTACACTCTTGAAGCTTGCCATACAATCTTTATTGAGTACTATTGCGTTGAGTTAGAACATGTGATTGGATCTCCTGAACTGTACAGCATGCGGTTGAAAACTTGTTTGAACTTCTCGTGACCATTATCTGTGTTGTCCAAAGGGTGACAGGATTCGAGGAAGTTCTCTGAACCATGTCAGAAGAACCCACGTTTTAAGATTAGAATTGGTTAACAGAGTATGAATGTTTTTGCCACACTTCGGAAACCCTTATGGTGGCCATGACTGACAAACGTCGCTCCAGTGCGAAGACAGTGAATGCATACCTGTATTTTGAACAATATTGTTCTGGCTAGGCTTAATCCTGAACTCAGCACATTGTACAACGAATGTGTATTCATTGCAACTCTACACTTATGTTACAGTTGTGCTGTAGGACTAGAAATGTGATGCATTAGACTTTCTATCGTTGGATTGAAATGTTCCTTGATTCAGCAGTAATGAACCTCACGATCTGTCCAATACTGTTACTGAAGGGTCTTGAACGTTTTCTAGAGCTTGTCTTCTGTGTTTCAAGAAAAGCGATGAAATTCTGAAGTGATGGGAAATGCTGATCATTGAGAGTGAGTTCCCATTCTTTGCGTGTATTACTATTAAACGTCTGGTGAATAGATGTAAAAGATGAATCTTCCAAAGGTGTTTCAATACAAAGGGCCTTAAGGCATTTCAGATTACAGACACTGTGGGTGATAAATTGTAACAATTTCAGTGCAGATCTTTTTTGTACGGATTAATATCGATCAAATCCTAAGATGTTGAGATGCTATCAGCCTTTTATTGATACCGATTTCCCAAAATTTCCAAGCACCAGTGTAGGTTATTCTCAGTCAGCGGTAAATTAGAATCAATTCTAAGCTGTTAGTTAAACAGATATCAGATAGTAGTACTTTTCTAATGGCAGCTCGTATTGTCGTGAACCATAGCTCTGGAAGGCTGTCACTAAACGTCAGCCACTCTTGTATAAGAGTCCGTCCAAATAATAGGCAAACTTTATAGACGGTAGGTATTAATAATAGTCTACTAGCTGCGAGAGCGCCAAGTGCATCATTGAGGCGTCTAGGTCAAACTACAGTGTGTCTAGGTTCTAACAAGCATGACATAGTTGCCTCTAAGGTCATGAACCAGAGTTTCAAACGGTGCTCCTCTCTCCTTCATGTCTAGTTTTCCTTGTGCAACTCTAGATGCGTTTCGACCTCATCAAACCTTGTCCAGGATTTCAGTAAACTGTGCAAGTCTAATGCGTATCTTATTGACATCCGGGATATGTCGAGAGCTAAATGCAAAAGTCTGAATCCACTAAAAATGGTAGCTTTATAAATTCCCCTTGCTGACCCACAGCTTGATTAGTTGTGTCCCATGTTGAAAGGCTACAAGTAATAAATAGTTTGTCTGACCTTTTTCTGCGTTGATGCACTCGTCGAAGCCAAGCAAACTCGTGACAAATCCTGGCCGGGAGGACAATGATTAAAACTGATAGGCTTATTTAAGGTGGACTGCTATATTTATTTATTTATTTGAATACTTTACTTCAAACATAGACACTCATTTTCACATTCATTTCAACGTCAGTTGCTAGTGACATACTATAAAAAACATTAAAACAAAAACATGATGTGACGGCACAGCCCTCACAAGCATAAAACAATAATTATGCTTCTAAACTTCAAACAAACCAATTAACAAGTAACAATAGAAACTTGACAACAATCACCTACAATGCATTCAAAAAAGCACTGCAAAGGAAAAAGTGCAAAAACGAAACAAAAAACTTACAAAAAAACGCTCACATCAATCGGCGGGATTCAGCGTTTTCTAGTTCTGTATTTAGTTTACGGCTATCAGCCACGGCGGGGGTTGGCGTTTTGCGTAAGGACGTGGAAGTTATAATACAAAATTAAACGTCGTGTATGGAAACACCATGAAGTTGAAATTTGCATAAACGTTAGTACTGCACTGTACATTGCTGTATAAAACATTGATTATTAAAAATAAAATTTGAAGCGTTTTCCAAGGTTCAAAGTCGCAACTGCCTTCTACAGTGACCGGCATTAGAAAGGTCAAGGGTTTTTGGGATTTTGACATTTATTTCAATTCGTGTAATAGGTTCAAGTCACAAAGATATTTTAAGAAGGTAGATGAAGTTATAGAAACTTGCAAATGAGTAATATTAAGTTGCAGCGTTTTATATAAAATTCTGTCAAAGTGAATACGTATGACGAACTGTTGGAGGAAAGCAGAAATGGGCCTGTATAGGGTTTAATGAGGGGGAGGTATACAAGGTGGAAGGAATGGACTAGGGTACTGGGAGTGGGGGGGATAAGTCTTGGATGTGAGAGTACAGTTAGCAATACGGAGAAGTCTGGGTCAGGCTGAGTAAGTTCCGTAGCGGTGGACAATGATCATAGGGTTCCAATAGTTGAATGGCACGAGGAAGGATGGTGAAGATTTTGTTGCTTACTGGCACATATAATTAACTAAAGGTATTTGAGAATATGAGTGTGATTAAACGTGGGTGGAGACGATTACAAAACACCCATGCCTTGCCCGGGGTGAGAAATTGACCAGAGCATGGCCTGCTAATGTAAAAGGCGATTCAAAGAGAAAAAGTCCACCTTGCAAACACAGCTAGCCAAAAAGGGTAGTATTACTCCCTAATCTAGAGGGATCTCTGGCCAATCGTCGCCGGGTGACTTGCCTCCTTCCCTGAAGACCCCCGGCGCTCGATGACAAAGACACTGAACAACACAGAACAATAACAAAGACAATGACGACCGCGGACAGGAGCAAACCCACCTTCCTCCCCTTTACAGTGGCTGGTTCTAACCAGCATGGGCCCCTCTTCCTCCACCCCCCTAGGTTAGAGTGGTGCATTATGACCTACGGTGACGCGTCCTTAATCCAAATAAACCAAAACCAAACTAGCGTGTATTCGAACCCAAGTCCCCGTAGAGCCGTACGCTTCGGACCAGCGCGCTAACTGAAGGACAGGGAGTTTTGGGATAATGTAAAGACAACCCCGGGTGTGAGGGCATGACGGGGTAGATGATCAAGAGACTGCAAGGTTGTGGAATGGGTAAGAACGGAAGCAAGAATATCACGTAGAAGACTGAGAGTTGTTTTCAGATATTTCAGATCTCTTTAGAACGATATGAGATTGCGTGTAGGAAAGGGCGGTAGTGGTGATGTGTACTAGTACACTAGAAGAGCGAGACAAGAGGAAATCGTAAGGGCATACAGGCCGAGGTTAATGCTAACTGCTAGGGGAATTGATTTGGTTGATTTTTGTTGCCTCAACGTCTATAAGAACAATATGCTAATTCGATGGACTCTTAAAAACGATGGATTAGTGGTATATATGACCAAAGGATAAATACAAAAGAACAGGCACTACGCGGGATTACGAACACCTGTCCTCGTAAGTGCCACGATCGGAAACAGTGCCCTAAGCGAATGTGCCAATCCTGCGGCCGGACTAAATGCTAGGGGATCGAGTGTATTGGGGTAGAGGGTTGTTTATGGGAATGGGAAGAAGTGTATAGGTTAGAAAAGTACAACAGGAAACAGTTAAAGTTACTGTTTGCTCAAGGGATTTAGGAAAGAGAGTTTTCACCAGGACCAGGTGGAGGCTTTGATGTTACAAGGGGGTGGCAGGAGGATGAACGGGGGTGACAACCACCATTAATTAAATAGTAGAAGGTGTTGGGGATGAGGAGTGAAGGGTGGAGGGGTTTAGAACATAGGGGATGATCTAGCGGTTAAGATTTTAGGGGTGTTCGGAACTACTGAAGTGAGCGATAGATGCATTTAAATAATTATATAATATTTAATTTCACTCCCAGTTCTAAGTGTCAAGGCTAAAACTTTGCTTAAGTACAGTCCGTACGTCCATACATACGTACGTCGACGCAACAGAAACAAACTTAAATAAATTATGGTCATTATTTGGTTGCTAAATGTTGGACTGCAACTGCCCTTCTTACAATTGACGACTGGAAGGGCCGAGCTTAAACAAACCATCAGAAGGTCACGGACTAGTAGTGGGTATAAGTCATTCATTTCGAAGAGTTGGCACCTGCTGAACGGCGCATTCCCCCACTTATCAGTATCACGCTATAAATTTTTATTCTATTCATTATTTGGACAATACGTAAATGAATAATATTTAGCAAACATATCATTCTTTAGCATTTACTTCGATTTTTTGACACAGTCGTTAGCTAGTCATAACACGTCGACGTCAAGTCGCTTTGATGTACTGTCCCCCACTGAAAATAAGTTATACTAGGGAAACGCCAAAGTCGTTGTTAGACAAGTGAGAGAGTCATGTGTTGAGTACGCGGGAACATTTGCATTTAAGTTTGATTATAATATTCGTATAAATAATAGGGTATTTAAGTTTAGGTCATAGTTTAGGCCATAATGCTCCACTGTAGCCTATGATAGGCTAGGGAGGCCTAAGGTAGGGGGAAGAAAAGGAATGTTAAAAAGTCGTTGTTAGACGAGTGAGTTAGCCATGTGTTGGGTACCCGGGAACATCCCCTTTCCTCCCCTACCTTAGGCCTCCCTAGCCTATCAAAGGCTACAGTGGAGCATTATGACCTAAACTATGACCTAACTTAAATACCCTATTATTTATACGAATATTATAATCAAACTTAAATGCAAATGTTTCCGCGTACTCAACACATGACTCTCTCACTCATCTAACAACGACTTTTTAACATTCCTTTTCTTCCCCCTACCATAGGCCTCCCTAGCCTATCATAGGCTACAGTGGAGCATTATGGCCTAAACTTTGACCTAACTAAACTTAAATACCCTATTATTTATACGAATATTATAATCAAACTTAAATGCAAATGTTCCCGCGTACTCAACACATGACTCTCTCACTCGTCTAACAACGACTTTGGCGTTTCCCTAGTCGAGTTGGCTAAGGCGCCCTTGTAGCCGAAATGTGAAAGAAGTGGGTTCAATCCTCTGGGCCCCGATTCATGTACATTTATCCCGGTTATAGGTGGTATAAGGACGGTATAATGCAGGACATGGCAGGATAAGGCCTGGTTAAGTCTGGGCAACTCTCATCCAATCAAAAATTTCCAATGCAACAACAGACACAACAAATGTTATTTTCCACTGCATTCCACAGCCATGTAAATCAGCAAATTAGCAAAAGAACACTGAAAATTTCCACCATCTTTTGTTTTACTTTTTCATTTAGTGACAGGAGATTGCGTGAATTCATTTAAAGAAAAGAAAAGGCTTATTATTGCCGTAAATTTTGGAATAGCCTAGGACTATCATACCATTCTTTATCTGCATTAGGCTTTTAGTAATCAAAACTAGTTATTTGTGCGGGATGTGTCTGAACAAGGTCGTGCAGGTCTAGGGTTGCCTCGGAGAGGCCTAGGGCTTGTCAAACGTGTTATGTTCGTATTAATTTTATCTAGTCCTATAGCCTAATCGAACTTTAGGCCTACACTGTTGTATTATGAATAATTTTCTACATCTGGGCCTAGGCCCGGGACGGTTTCTGATTTGTTTTATAGAGTATAATGACAACTTTTCTCGTTTTACACATAGATGCAAAATTTAAAATGTCCGCCATCTGTTTACGTATTTTCTTATCCCCGGTCGAGGCGGGATAAGTCTTCATGAATTGGATTCGGAGTTATACCGCACTTATACCACCTAACTCGGCTTATACCGGGATAAAAATGTACATGAATCGGGCCCTGGTCGGGAAAGTTTGGTAATTTCTGGATTGTATTTCTTAAATTATTTAACATGTTTTGAAATGGCTATAGAACGCCCGTGAGTCCATCATCTGTGACAATCTATGAAAAACTGGTTGTACTTAAATACTTGAAAATATTGCAAGGTTTACTCAATCTAACGAGCGGAATATGGGGGTACCTTGACGTCCCAACATTCGATTAACCTTGGACACGGCATTTCACAGCCAGGTAAATAACAAACAAAAAATATTATTTCAAAATGAAAACCATTGTTGTTAAAATAATTCCTATACATTTCAACGTATTTTTCAGTTTTTTATTTCTTTGCAGTTTTAAATCGCAACAAATTGTGCTCATTTTGTTAGCAGTTCTCAGTTACCTGGTCACGGATGTCTGTTTAAAATTTCAGCTCAGTCTATTTGGCCGTTCGGCCGTATGAGCCCGGACAGACAGACAGACATTTAACATTTAACATTTAACAGAATTAATCACGACCAAGGCCCGATCGAGTAGCGTTGTAGACTACGTTCGCTGCGCTCACTCGTCTAATAACTGAGTGGGTAGACTCTAAATACAACTTATTTATTTATGTATATTTATTTAATGTACTCATCACACATGTGAAAATTATCAATGACTTAAGTTTTCCCAACAATTTATTTGACAAAAAACTAATGATCGGATTTCGACAAGAATTCTTTATAAAAATGCATCAGACTGTTTAGACAAGAAATATACTAACTTTCTAGATAGAAAGTGCACTGAACAAAAATTTACAGCATAGAGTAATATGCAGCGTGCACTTTTTCACGGCTCATCCGCACGTCAAGAGTGTATTTTGGATAAAAACACATACCTTGCATATTACTCTATGCTGCAAAGTTTTGTTCTGTGCAATTTCTATCTACAAAGTTAGATTATTTCTAAAGAGGTCTTTCTGGTGCATAGTTTTAAAGAGGTCTTGTCGAAATCCGATCAGTAGTTTTTTGTCAAATAAATTGTTGAGAAAACTTTAGTCATTGATAATTTTCACATCTATGATGCGTACATTGTTATAACAAGCTAACGACTGTGTCAAAAAATCGAAATAATCACTTATCACAAGAAATGATATATTTGCTAAATATTATTCATTTAAATATTGTCCAAATAATGAATAGAATAAAAGTTAGAGCATGATAAGTGTTGCGCCGTGAAGCAGGCGTCAACATGGGAAATTAGGATTTGTACCCACTCATTCCACCATGTTGCCTCGTGACGTCAGGAGGCGGGTACATTTCAAGTCGTCAATTGAAGATGATGAAGATTTTTGTAGCTTAACAGGATTATAACCACCCGAAGGAATTTATTGTTGGAAATTGACAATCTTGCGGGGTGAAGGACGGGGGAGGGAAAGGCGTGAACATATTTATCCCCACTTCGATTTTTCGGCATAAAAATATGGCACTAGCCGCCAGGAGGCCAAGTCTTGAAACTTGCGTTTCAACTCACCTCCCGTTTCGAGTCGCAAATTTCCGACAAGTCGCTCAAAACTATCAAATCGGTAGTCTTGAGACAAACTTGCGAAATGGCTTGCGACTTGACTCGCAAGTTTTCTTACGTTTCAAACCGCGAGGTTTTACCTTGCGTGTAGAGATTTATTTGCGTCTTGACTGCCACATCGAAAGTTTTTAATGACTAAATAAATAGTTATAAGGTACATCCTATGTACAAAGGCGTAAATTACACTCTAGAAATGTTGGCAGAAGGCTTTAAAAGTATTTAAAGTGTTCTAATTGTCATGACAAATTATTTACGTTCGGCGCAAGTTAGCGTGCATTTGCATAAGTGGCGCTATAGACCTGCTTTTCACTGTGGTCCGGTTGGCCGAGGGGTTAGAGCTCTTTTTTGAACGCGAGAGGTCGCCGGTTCGAATCCCGCCTAGGAAAACTTTTTTACTTTTTTTTACTCATGGCATGATTATTGTTTACTTGTTATCTGTGACAGAAACAATTTTTATAACTTTTCAATGGAAATTACCGGGTTTTTTGCCTTTCTTTGCAATTTATTTGGGTAGGCTAGGCCTAGCCCTAGAAAACTTAAGCAAATATATATTATATAATACAGACATTACAACATACATAGATTAAATAAAAAAAGCAAAGAATAGTCATGTGATAAAAGTAAAGGCACTAAAAATGAAAGCACTGGATTTCAAGAACTTCTTAGGGAATCAATAAAGTAAAGTAAATAAAGTTCACACTTTTAATTAATAATAATTGTCAGCTTCAAATTATATTATTTTCTTAAAGAGATTTGTACAATTTTATCATTATTCTTTTCAATTCAAATGCTGTTTTTGGTATAATGGTGAACTTTTATATATTGTGATGTACGTAATGTTATAAGTTAGGCTTATAATGTTAGTTGTTTGAATGTTTGTATTGTCGGTCTATTGTGGCCTACTATTGTGTTAAATCGTCGAGATTTTATATAGTTTTTGATTACCTATTTTTTTTAAACTTGCTACATAATAATTTTAATAACCTTCTTAAATATCAACTTTATTATATTTACTATTTAGGGATATCACACACAATTCTATGTCGTTGTGAATTCCTAATGATTGTACGTATTGTGATAATCATTGAATAATAATAAATAAAACAAACAATATAAAAATATGATAAATTAAATAGAGAGTACGACTGCATTTAGGCTATTTGATAATAACAATAAACTAAGTGAAATAATTTGCGTCGAGGCCTACAGGGTTGGCTTGGTCGCTTTGATTTACTGTCCCCCACTGAATATCAGTAACATAACTTGAGTGGGTAGACTAAATACAATTTATTTATTTATTTATAAATTTATTTATTTATTTATATGTAAGCTTATCATACTAATACTCCCAGTGTTTTTTGATAGTTGATTGAATGTGCGAATCGATTATAGCATCAATTGTTTGTCACAATCGATTATATCATCGATATACTTCACAACATCGATTCAAAAGTCGAAAGTCGAAAGTTGCACTTTGTAACAAGCTTTCTCATTGGTCAGTCATAGAGCGAAAGTGGGCGGAGTTTCCAAACGCAAAAAAGCATTCGCAAGGAAGAATTTCATCTCGCAAGCGAAATGAGTCGCACATCTAAATTCAAGACTACGTACATGACGTGAAGTCGAGTCGCATGCGATTTGGAAGTAGTGACTTGACACGCATTGCGACTTGAGTCGCATGTTTCAAGACTTGGCCTCCAGCCGCGAGAGGGGTAATGCACAGATAGACAGCTCGACATGATTTAATGCCCGACTGGCTACAACGTTCTGCCAAGGTCAACCCCATTGCCACAAACCTGCATAGATGCGAAGATGGATATTCTAGCAGTGTTTTATCCTCATCCTAATGTTATTTTCTTATTTTTATAGTTGTAAATTGTAATGAATAACATACCAATTTAATATCATTTTTAATTTGATATTAAACACGGTAATTGGTAAGTTATCCAAATTTGTGTCTCTCCAGAAACAACGAAATGCATAATTTATTTGGGCTGTCTTGAGCTCGTATGATGAAAAAGCTCCTCGTATGATGAAAAAGCTCCAAATGTGACGTAGAAATTTGATAGTAAATTTCCGGTTAGATTTAACTAAATGAAACGAAAATGCAATTGTTATTTATATATAAAAAAAAAAAAAACGCATTTGGTATTGTGCAATAAGTAGGGCTGCTCAGCCTAATATAATAATATAATTTTGCTGCGAATTACAGCACGGCAGGTCACAAAGCAGTGTAGGCCTACCCAACGGGACAAGAGTTCGACTCACACACTAAAGCTAGATGTCCGAGAAAGGTAGTAGTGTAGTGTAGAAGATTAATAAATAAATCAACCACGTATTGTACTGAATAATACACTTTCATCAACAGGGGCGCATCTCAAGAATATATTATGAATCGGTCGTGAATCGGAGTATCTTTGCTAGTAGTTATTATGCAGGACAGATTGTACATAATTATATTTGTCGCAAGTCGCCCGCAATAAATTCCGAAACTGACATTGGTAAGTACAGAAGCTTCCCGACGAGCGCCGACAAGGTACCATTGTACCAACCACATTGCGCGAATGGCAGGTCAAAGCTAGGAGTCAAATGTTAAAACTTATGACATTATTATTATTATGCTAATTTATAACACAGTCACGCCGTAAGATGTGGCACATACGATAAGAGCGCTGGTCCAAGACGTTCGGCGTTCGAAATCTTAATGAAATTAGCAAGGGCCGAAAAAGTGCGTTACCACCATTTTATTAGGCCTAAAAAAAAGTTCGGGGGGGGGGCAAGTTCCCCCTCCAGAAAATAGCCTATTCGACTTTGGTGTGTTGTGTTGTGTGTTGAGAGTGTGTGAAATTGCAGTCTTGTTTATACGATAAACTGTTATCTATAATACTTCACAAACGACAAAATATTTTTTGGGCGAAGTTATATTCAAAAACTTGTAACCAATAAAAAAACCATATTTTACAATCACTGATAAATGTCACGAACCCATTTCCAAAGTCAATCACCTAGTTATTCTTATTCTCTTGTTTTATAAAGCGACGTCATAGCCTAGATCTGGAGCCCACAAAACAATTACAGCTCCACTGTGAGTGGAATGTTTATGATAGTGAGATATCGCATATTCAGTTGGCCAATGACCAATCTTATCCATAAATATATCTGTATGAGCAGCAATCAAAATAAATTAGATACGTTTCACTCAGTGGTATAAAATAAGATACACCACTGTGAGTGGAATGTTTATGATAGTGAGATATCGCATATTCAGTTGGCCAATGACCAATCTTATCCATAAATATATCAGTATGAGCAGCAATCAAAATAAATTAGATACGTTTCACTCAGTGGTATAAAATAAGATACATTGTTCGAACCATCGGCTAGTGACGTAGCGTGATGTGGCGAAGTGGGTGCGATCGGCGGGTTCAAGGTCACGCGTGTCCAACTGAACTATTTTGCTAATAGCTACTTGACTATTGATGTGAATTGCGTAAATGTTATTTGCAGGACACATAGAGATGGGTATCAAAAGACTCGTCTTGAAGTCAGGAACAAGAATAAAGACGTTTCAACCGCGGAAAATGATTTAGGTGGTAGATAACGTGGTCCAAAGGCACGTGCTCACGGCATCAATGCTTTTGCTAAGATGTAATATATTGGTTTTATACCACCATTGAAATACATAAAATAACGTATTCGTTTTACAGTCTACTTTATCAGTAACAACTAACAACTGATTTTCAGTGAGCCAAGCCAATCCTTCGGCACCGACGCATGAACATGCGCCAACGAAAGATCGGTGGTATTAGTACTAATAGGAAATCGCGACCCGTGTGAGACGTCAGAATCAACAAGGTTGCATCTGATCAATTATAGAATTTATTATGTGTGATATCAAATAAAATAAGTTTTATCTACATCCAGCGAGAAACGTAGACCTAATAGTAATTCGTACATTACGCTACGTCTAATTATGGCAACAATCGAAATGTCTGTCCTGTAGATATGATCAAGACAGCTGAGTCCTATCAAACGATTTTACTTTTCTTGCTATTATCATGATAAAGAACGACACACTATACCCAAAACAAAAATTGAAAGTAGTAGTATAAAAATCATCATAAAAATCAACAGAATGCAATATACATATTAAAAATGAAATGAAATTAATTTAATTTCTGATTCCGTCCGCGGTGGCACATACTATTGTGACGCTGGCGAATTACACTACAGGAGGAGGACGCGGATTCGAATCCCTCACAAGGGATTGTTTAATGTTTTTAAATTGTCCTTCACACTCATCTACCATTACTTATCATTTCGAATATCAAACTTAAAATAAGAAGGACATTTTACAACAATATTCATCAACATTAATTTCTGATAACGGATTTTATAGAATTCTTTCGGCAACGATTTGAAAAGCTGTAAGCAAATCTCGAATAGCAGATTGTGTTTTATGTAATCCCGATGACAAGCACAAACCGGTGTCCAGATCCAGCCCACTTTACCTCCCCTACTTGCTTCGAGGCAGAGACGATCTTATTTCGCTAGGGAGCGCCACCAAACGGAGCCAAAATTGTGCTTTGTAAGGTGTTCGTACTTTTCGTCCTTCGTCCACATTTTTCGAGCGATAAAAACAAGTTTTTTTTTTGCATATTTAAAACAGTAATGTGAATCTTAGCACGTTGGCAGATTTTTCAATTTCGCTCCCTTTTGGTCACACTAAGTCAGTAAACTTTGACCGGAAATGAACATTTTTCGACATTTTCTATGGACTTTGACAATTCGGGGGGAAAAATCTATGGCTTAAATGGGAAAAAGGCCAACGTGCTAAGATTACAAATTTAGTTACCTTTCAGGAGGAAAAAACAGAATCAAAATATATTGATTTTCCTGCCCGTAGTTCGAAAAGTACGTAAGTACTGCACATGACGCGCTCAACTTGGTGTTTGAATCGCACCCAAGCCTCTTAACGTCTCTATTATGGTCATTTTGAGTGGTGATAGATGAGGGTGATGATAGATGAGGGTGATGGACAATGACAAACCGGTGCATTTGGCACAGGTTTTTTATCGGATGCGGGATTCGAACCCACGTGTTGTACACTACGCCTGCACCCAGATCGTATGAGCCAACATGGACGGCTGAGCGTAGCAGGAAGGTGCAAAAGAGAAAAGATTGACATAGCCTGGATGGACAGGAAGAAGTGAAGCGCACCCAGCCTGGCTAGCAAGCTCTACTATCTAGCTCAACTAGCCCACTGGGTTTTGGAAACCCGGGGTGTTCCTATTAGGTCTATAAAATCTAGCCATCGTTGAAGATGAACAATAACAAAATCCATTTCTAATGTTTACAACAAAGAGTGTTGTATGGGGAAACCCCAAAACCTAACCTGGCTGGAAACTGCACGTTTTTTCTTGTAGAGATAGACACAACATAAAAATAGACTACACAACCGAAGAACATAAAAACTGTTCCGTGTTGTTTCTATCTTTCTATCTACTTTACAAGAATCGGGCTCGCAAACCGGTAAGTTTTTGGGTTTCCCCTATACAAACCCTTCTTTTTTAGCATTAACCGAGCCTTTTGGGCCCACCCCAATAAAAATCCTTTCCCTGCAAGATTCAAAAAAATTAAAGATCTTTACTGGGGTCTCCCTATATTCGGTCTGCAGATTGTTTCAAAAGGTCTCGAAACTTCACATGCATCAATTCTTTTGGCTTTAAATTTATACAGTGAACCCTTTTTTGTAAAAACTCTAAATGAATAACTTTTTTAAATTTACTATATGATTAAAACAGTTGTGAAGTTTTTTTTTTATATCATATTAGCATCTTTTCTAGTTAGCATAAAAAGGGGTTTACTGTCTACAATTGAAAATAAGCAATTTCAAAATCAGCTTACCGTAGCGATCTGCTCGGACGCTGCTCGGCGACTACCTAAAAGGGAAACGAACATCAGTCTTGGGGTGGGCAGGAACCGGGAATAAACATGCTTGGACGGTGTTTCGTCCGTGACCAGTGTCTAGCCAGCTAAAAAGAAGACGTCAAATTTAACAATTTTTACCTTAAATAAAACTGTTTAAGGATTCATACTCTGCTTTTAAATTAAAAGGAGGCAAAATTATGTTGTAGATATTTTTATTTTACAGACATGTACAAAAAAGGTAAAAACGCTAAATTTAAAACTTATACTCTCACCTTAGTTTTTAACACCCCAGCCAATTAAGAAAATAATATTGTCTAGAATCCTTTGAAATCATGAGATGGGGTATTGGGTTTAATTTTTCCCCATACTAAAGCCTAAGGTTTCCCAGCAAGCTGATATCTTCTCTTACCCTAACCAAACTTGCAATTTAAAAATTAAATTTCATCCAGGAATGAACCAGCGTGTGGGGAAATCATTTAAAAAATAAACAATATAAAAATAACGGAAAATAAAATAATTTTTTACCTCATCTATTGACGGTGGCATTCCTTAAATTACGGACGACGTGTCACGGAGAAGTCTTGAGCCAGGCGGGGAAAAACTGAGATTTGATTGCAGAGTTGATGATCAACTTATACAGACGCCCTTTCCTTGGTAGAGAGAAGTACGAGCGAGTGTAGCGTCTTTAAAAAGGTGTGCCCTAAAATAGAAAAAAAAAAAATAAAAATTGATTTAATGTTTGTAGGGCGGTAGGAAAAAAGATTATGCACAGTAAATAAAAAGTTTTTTTAAAATTAAAATTAAAGTAAATAAAAAAAATAAGCTTGGACTTTACCTATTTAAAGTACTACTAGTATAAAACTTTTCATATTTATATCGGTTAAATATTCATCAATTGCCAATGTACGAAAACTACTATCCATGTTTAAATTAAAATGAAATTCATCACTCTTAGTACGAATCAATAGGTTTGGGCAATGTGCATTAGTGATGTACAATTTTCGTTTTTTTTATACCTATATATAAGTGGGCCTATAGGTCTACTAAAACAAAAATTCAAAAAAATAATTAACGTTAAAAAAAAATAATTATTTTAATTTTCCAAAAAATTTTGAATACGGGGGGAGGCATTACAAGGAGGAACCGCGTATAAATCCTTGGCGTCACGTTGTCAAACTGGGGGAAATTTGTTTCCCCTTAAAATAAAAAGTTTTGAAACCCCGGGGTTTCCCCAAAAAAAAAATAATAACTTTTGTTCACTTCCAACAATACAGTTTGTTTTTCTGAAAGCAATGTTTTATTTTTTTACTAAATTTAACGAAAAGAACACATTTAAAATGCCCGCCCGTTTGATTTTAAAAATTAAAAACCCTAAATGATAAAACGTTGCAGAAAGAATGGTTTGTTCAGAAATCTAAAAGGGTTTACTGTAATTTTTTTGATCTAGGCCCATTACTTTATTTCAAAAAAATTAAAAATAGAGTTAAAAAAAATTATTTTTGTGTGAACCATAAAATAAAAATTTCATCCATTTCAAAAGTTCATTAAAAAGACGTTCTAAGTGCCGTTTTTAAGTTTTCTATAAATTAAGTTTTAAAAATATGTCCCTCACCCGGAAATAGATCGCTGGCAAAGCTGACGAGTCGGCACAGAAACTGGAGTTCGGCAAATCGGTTAAGGGGGGTTCGGCAACGTTCGATCTTTGGAACGCAGCGAGTTTCAAATAGAAGACGTCCCCGGGGCCAACAGTTTGACTGCTAGAAAATAAAAAAAAAAAAGTGTTTCACTATTTTCATATTAAACCCAGTCCCTTTCCTATAACAGGCCTGTTAGCTAAAAAATATTAACAAATTTAAAAAAAAGCAAAAAATGAAAAAATTTAAAAAAAAAAACCGCAAAATTTTGGGAAAGTTAAATATATAATTATTTAAATTTAAATTTTTTTGGTCTTTAAATTTTATTTAATAATTTTGTAAAAACCCATTTTTTGAAGACAAAAAGTGGAAAAATTACCCACCAATTTAAACAATTCCTCTAGCTTCACAGACCATGGACTAATGTAGGCTCCCTTCTGTATCCTACATTGATGCAAGTTTAAATAGATTCACTACCGGGCACTTTCCGGAAACTCTGCGTGTGGGTAGAAACTTGAGCCCAAACCGGGCTCTATGCCCGATACAGACGACCCGCCTTTATGGAGACGGGGGGGCGCTAGTCTGGGCAGGGGAGTGGCTGTCAACAATAACAATACATCACTTCATGGGAAATTTTTTTTAAATATTTTTGGGTTGGGAGGGGGGGGGGGGCGCAGTTTACACTTTACAAAACTAAAAAATTTTAAACCCAGACATAGTATCAATTAAAAAAATTAATTAACACAATCGGTCTCTTTCGGGTTTGGGAATGGGCCAACTTTTAAACACTTTTTAAACTGTGTTGTGTGGTTAAGGTTTGAAGTTTTTTTTTTTTTTAAAAATAGCCCCGTTAAAGGTTTTGAAAGGGATTTTTTGTTTTTAGGATTTTTTATTATGTTTAGTAAGGTTACTTACAGTGAGGAAAAGGCTCGGGGGCGTGCCAGTTTTTCAGCATGAGTGGCCTAAAGGGCGTCACTCTCACTACTTTTTAAAATTTTTTTATAAAACAGCATGAAAAAACTTGCAGTGCATTTTTTCTTACATAAACTACAAAAATAAAATTTTAAAAACATTTTTTTCGTGGTTTTTTCGCAGTGGTTAAATTTTTAAGGGAAAAGGTGTGTACACGCTGAAAAAACCCGGGGAAAATTATTTAAGGGGGCCAGTACGGGGGGTTTGGGGGCTTGCCCCCCAACTACAGCGCCGCGGGAAAAAATTGAAAA
>JAMZAV010010815.1:0-20447 GCA_024449915.1 Sweltsa coloradensis
CACTAAAACAGCTTTGCAGAAAGACAATTGTTAAAATAAATCTGTTTCCTCATCGTCAAAGAAACGTGAATTAATGTCACAAAAGCACACACCCTACGTTGAATGGTGTGCCCTGGCGAATTGAAGTTTGAAATTATTTTAGGTGGCTCTATTGGCCGTGTACCGGATCAGAAAAATTTGGAAAAAATATTTTTGATTTTCTAAAATAGCCATGTTTCAAAGCCATTCACTATATTTTGACTTAGAAGCATATTTTGGAAAATAGAAAAACGCGGTGCAATAGCCTTAACACTCCTTGTTGGTTTAAAATGTCCGGCGTATTTACCTAGACTAAATTCAATTGCCACTTATTTAATGTGTGGAAGACGCCCTATGTCATAACAACAAGAAATTTTAAAACTACTGCTTAATTACCATCCTAACTTATCCAATGGTTGGTTTAGTTGTGTTTTATCACGTGAAGAATTATCTATAACCCCAAAAGATGCAACCGATTGAGAAACCTGAACAAGGCAACGTGGGATTGATTCCGGTAACCGGCAATCCCGACTAATCGTCGGTTTCTTTCAAACCACTAGCAAAACGTTTAATATTTTTTCATGGTTTATGTGATAGTCGCACGACCCAGGTTGTTCGATGACCGGCTGACGTGGATTTTTACATTTCTAGATTTCCATGATGTGAAAGTGGTTCCTGGACTATAGTTTTACAGCGTGGTTGCATCTTTCAGCTTTATCATTCTATTTTACTCGAGACAATACGTAATTAGCAGTCATTTGTATTACAGAACCAAAGGAAATCGGTCAATCAGGTGTTGGAAAAGAAAAGTGGGAAAATGTAGGCATATTATACCAATATTACTACTACGACGCATGTCATACATTATTAATTTTTCGTTAATTACCTTTATCCACACCATGATAATATTGCCATGCTAAGATAGAGCATTTCGACTGATAGTAAAATTACATATTCAGTGACCTTTTAAATATGAGATAATGTAAAGAAGTCAAGGCCACAAGAAACACAGTAACACTTAAGAGGGGAGATAAAGGTTTCTCAATAACACTTTAATCTCTTAAATGATTTATTTAGGAAATAAAATAAATTTCGACAAACAAGTAGTAAATTAGCAACTAAAATCAATTTTAACAAGCAAGAAGAAAAACAAAAATAAAAATATATAATTTACAAAGGAATTACAACTAAAATTTAATAAACAAGAAAATAGTATAAAATAATGTATTCGTATTGTCAATAAAAGAATGTAGAAAAAAATATTTGTATAATTATACTATATTTTTGCAAATTGGTGTACGGGTGTATAACATTTCGGGTCGGGTCGGGTATTTGCGGCCGACCCGATAGTCACGAAAAGCTACCAGTTTTTCGGGTAAAAAAATTAGACTGTGTGGAATTGGGGAAGTGCCGGTCCAGGATTTATGTTCATTATTGGTGGAGGTGCCGGTCCAGACAAGTTTTAATTTATATCGAATGTACAAAATGCCAAATAAATTTTATATTCTGAATTGTATTAAATATTAACAATTCGACCTACGGGAGTGTTTCCAGACTATCCAAATCCCACATATAACAAAAAACTTGTAAAAAAAAACAGCCAAACCTTACACAATCAAAAGCAATAAGATCTAAAAGAAATGCAAAGCTTATGTACCCTCCTACATTTTCGCAACCTAATACATAAATTCACTTTGCCCTGTGACTGTATCCTTGCAACGCGTGGCAAAATTTTATTTGCAACTTTTACGAATGTAAAAGTTTGTGCAAATTTATTTTGACAAGCTTTGCAAGGATACAGTCACAGGGCAAAGTGAATTTATGTATTAAAATTGCGAAAATGTAGGAGGGTACATCTACATAAGCTTGGCATTTCTTTTAGATCTCATTGCTTTTGATTGTGTAAGGTCTGGCTGTTTATTTTACAAGTTTTTTGTCATATGCGGGATCACATTACTTTTTCAAGTTCCATTACAAAATTATTTGTTAAAATACAATAATTTTATCAAAGTCAATTTAATTGATATGGTATTAACAATAGAATTTAAAATATCTAGTGGTCAAAAGACTTGTTTTTTTGTAAACAATGTAGGTGATTATTGTCAAGTAACTATAGTAACTTGTTGATTATATTCTTGTAAAAGGCTTATATTGAAACCTTTATTTGGAAGCCTTCCAGCAAACTTTTTCAACTTTTTCTTTCAAATGACCCTATATCACTGAACGTTGTAGCCCCACCCGTTTGGTCAGAATCACGGGTCGATTGAAACTGACGAATTTGACCCTAATAGTAGCAGTAGCTAACATCCTTAAAAGTGATTTTGAGCATGTTTCTAGCCATTTTTTCACCAAGAAGCAATGCTCGTACCCCAACCAAATTTGGCATGTGTTGTCAGGTACCTAAATCCCCTCAATTTTGATATTTTTCAAGTTCGCATCACGTTTCAAGACGGCTGGGTAGCACCTCAAAATCACCCCAACTCTGCTTGCTGTATAAGGTGCCTGAGTGTGTAGCGCACCGCGGCTTGACTGCGGCGCCCTAACGGGCACCTAGTTCGAGAAATAATAAATTAAATGGGAGATCATAATGTAAGATTCTTCACAAGTATAACCATTAATTTTTTACATACAATATAACAAGCGGTCTTTTTTTCAGCCCGGTCGACCCGATCCTACCCGATCCTACCCGACTGTCGGAACCTCTATCCGAACAGTCCTATTTGCTAAAGCTCAACTGTTGTGTGTTATGCCCCTTGTTGCTCGATTCGCACGCTCGTTGTGCATGAAACTTGATAGCTACGTGTGTGCCGAGCTCCGCCATATCGCCAGTACAAGCTGAAACAAAAGATGTGTTCTCGTTTCAATGTCCACTGTGAGCTATGCACGAGGAAATAACGGCAAACATTGCAGGCCCGGTTTAAGGGAGTCGCCAGGCAATCCTGACGGGTGATTCTGTAAGGTCCGAGATAAATATGATAAATAACGTCACTTTGTTAAACATACGGTGGGGTTAAATTTAAATATAACGAAGCTTTTAGAGAATCGCCCTGCTGGTCCCAAGGATTAGCTCACCCAAGACCTTGTACATTGTTTCCTTACTAGGAAAACGCTAAAGTCCCGCCGCGTTGATGGATGAGCGTTTTTTGCGTTTGTTTGCACTTTTCCTTTGCAAGTGCTTTTTGAATGCATTGTAGGTGATTGTTGTCAAGTTTCTATTGTAACTTGTTAATTGGTACTATAAAACCTCAAAAAACTCATAGGAAAACCTTTATTTCTGTGGATTCTGACTAACTTTTTCAACTTTTTCTTTCAAAAGGTACTACATCACCATAACCTTAATGTCCATGTGAAATCTGAACGTTGTAGCCCCACCCGTTTGGTCAGAATCGGCCCAAATGTGTCGAAAATATCGTACTAAAAATTGAAAAACTAATATTAAAACCTTTATTTCTATAGATTCTAGCTAACTTTTTCAACTTTTTCTTTCAAAAGGTACTACATCACCATAATCTTAATGTTCATGTGAAATATGAACGTTGTAGCCCCTCCCGTTTGGTCAGAATCGGCCCAAATGTGACGAAAATATCGCACTAAAAATCGAAAAAAATCGTAAAAGTACGATATTCATGAGAAATATTTCTTCGATTGTACCCAAAAACAATACACCTCTAAGTTCAGAGAAAACGAAGGTCCCCTCAAATTTTCATCAAGATCGCTTATGCCGTTTGCCCGGAATCCTGCTAACAAACAGACAAAAATACAGACCACAAAAAAAAAAAAAAAAAACATGGGAGCTAAATTTTTTGGGGGGTCAGTGAAATTGAAGTTTTCGCTTCGCTCGCTACGCTCATCCAAAAAGGGTATTCACCCGCTAAACTTTAAAAAAAAACATCATTTAGGCTACTAGTTACGAATTTACAAAGTAGCATAAAATATGGGGACCACCATTATACGTGAAACAAATTGCCTTAGTTAATTATTTTCGAGCTAGGTCCCACGGCAAAAATCCCTCATAATAAATAACATGGGGACGATCTTTGAGTCCCGTGACCTTGGAAGATTTTTTTATCGAAAGAAATATTGGCTATGGCCATTTTAGATTGGTATGAATATGATGCTCTAGCTCTAGCACATATGAAACACAAAATAAGCAGATTGATGCCGATTTAAGAAATTCACCATACCGCTCATTTTCGCAAATTTCAGGATCAAAAATCTTGAAAGAAACTCGTGTAAAGTCAAAGGTACAAGATATAATTTTACAGTGTACAGAACGAATGTACGCATATGCAGTACCATAAAAATCCAACACACGATTGCAGTCAGCAGTTTAGAACATTCTTTATCCAGGGAATTATAGTCAGCTGCAACCCATGATCCAATGATATTCTTCCTTGCTGCAAACCAAGAATACAATTGTCTCCGAATACTCGGACTGACTGCAGTCCCCGTGTAATACCCTATGAACTATCACAATACCACACACCTTGCTATATACACGCACATGAAGAGATGCAAGTCAGCAGACGAATGATCTTCCCCGCAGAATATGAGAGCCAGTGGCCAGCCCTGTGTCAGACGGGCACTCGCCAGTCCCCCATTGTCTCCTATCACACGGACTGACTGCAGTCCCCGTGTAATACCCTTGTACTATCACAATACCACACACCTTGCTATACACACACATGAAGAGATGCAAGTCAGCAGACGAATGTTCTTCCCCGCAGAATATGAGAGCCAGTGGCCAGCCCTGTGTCAGAAGGGCACTCGCCAGTGCCCCATTGTCTCCTATCACTCGGACTGACTGCAGTCCCGTGTAATACCCTTGTACTATCACAATACTACACACCTTGCTATACACGCACATGAAGAGATGCAAGTCAGCAGACGAATGTTCTTCCCCGCAGAATATGAGAGCCAGTGGCCAGCCCTGTGTCAGACGGGCACTCGCCAGTCCCCCATTGTCTCCTATCACACGGACTGACTGCAGTTCCCGTGTAATACTCTTGTACTATCACAATACCACACACCTTGCTATACACGCACATGAAGAGATGCAAGTCAGCAGACGAATGTTCTTCCCCGCAGAATATGAGAGCCAGTGGCCAGCCCTGTGTCAGACGGGCACTCGCCAGTCCCCCATTGTCTCCTATCACACGGACTGACTGCAGTCCCCGTGTAATACCCTTGTACTATCACAATACCACACACCTTGCTATACACGCACATGAAGAGATGCAAGTCAGCAGACGAATGTTCTTCCCCGCAGAATATGAGAGCCAGTGGCCAGCCCTGTGTCAGACGGGCACTCGCCAGTCCCCCATTGTCTCCTATCACTCGGACTGACTGCAGTCCCCGTGTAATACCCTTGTACTATCACAATACCACACACCTTGCTATACATGCACATGAAGAGATGCAAGTCAGCAGACGAATGTTCTTCC
Source organism: Sweltsa coloradensis (assembly GCA_024449915.1). Classification (NCBI taxonomy): domain Eukaryota; kingdom Metazoa; phylum Arthropoda; class Insecta; order Plecoptera; family Chloroperlidae; genus Sweltsa; species Sweltsa coloradensis. The sequence goes on from JAMZAV010010815.1 coordinate 5,463, forward strand.
CCGCAGAATATGAGAGCCAGTGGCCAGCCCTGTGTCAGACGGGCACTCGCCAGTCCCCCATCGACCTGGCCCCCCTGAACAAGACCCAGGCCGTCAAGTACGACAAGCTCACGTTCACCAACTACGAGACCCCGGTGGACGACTCCATCATCAACACGGGACACGAAGGCGAGTATAACCCACATCCCTTCACAATTGTCCTGTCCGCAATATACCTATAGTTAGTCACCTGAAGAGGGTCACATCGGTTAAATCTGATGTGTATACCCTACCCTACAGCGGGCATCGGCATCCTACAAAAATTTATTTGTTTATAGTAATAATCACTAACTGGACTTTGTGTGAGCGGATTTCAATCTCATGGAAGGACAATCTGGTTCCACTGTTGGCATTACAAACTGAATCCTTTGTTTCTGCACAGTTGTGTTGAAGGTGACGAAGCCAGGCACGTGCGTGTTGTCTGGGGGAGGTCTGCCAGGGACGTACTACTTGGCCAAGATGCACTTCCACTGGGGCTCAGAGCACACGTTGCAGGGCAGGAGGTAGGTGAAACCATTCCATTCGTCTGCAGCTCTCCAACTCTCTCTACCTTGAAATGTACATAATTTGTGAACTGTTGTTTCCTGCTAACTAGTAATGAAAATATAATGTTTTAGCAAAAATGTTTGTGAACATAAATATTATTATTTGCGACATGGTATTTAGCAAACAGATTGATCCTTTCGTGAAATAACTACGTCCCCACAAGACTTTCTCATCGATCTAAAGTAATCCAAATATCTCTAGGAATCAGTTTACTTGATACTTCTTCCAATAATTTATAAATATACTATGGTGTTTCCGACGGTAACCTCCGATGCTGCCGACAGAGGTAGCTTCTGCGCAACGAGCGCGATTATGTCGTCCTAGGTTCGAAGTCCGCCACCAGAAGTCCTGACTGAGAAGTTTTAGTCGGCTCTCTTCGTAATTCCATCACAAATACACCTTGCATCCAAAACCTAGTCTTTCACCTGATGAGGGACATGAAATGTAGCCTTTAGGGGGAGGTACCGGTACTATGAATACATCCGATACTGTATATGTTCCCAGGATGCCTCTTGAGGCTCACCTAGTGCACTACGCCAAGCAGTACTCAGGGATATCAGAGGCGTCGCAACAACCACAGGGGCTGGCAGTGGTAGGAGTTCTCTTCAAGGTGAGTTCTACAACTCTAGGGTCACTCACTCACAGAAGCGAATCAAGGCCACTCCTTGGATACGCTCATGTCTACTGTAGGTCTGCTGTTGCTGAACGTTCAAATGGAAAATATAGTAAATGACAAGTAGATTACTCCAGTATAGATATATGGTTCAGTGCAAAACCGTTTGTAAACAAGGTAGACAGGATCTGTGTCGATTGTCACAACATAACTGGACCTAGGACTTGTATCACAAGGGGAGGTTTAAAGTAAACGAGTCAAGTGGGAGTGTATAATTACTGTCGCGCTGAATATTCCGTGGCAATGCTGTCGTTGCATGGGATATATACGCTCCCATAATATAATATCAAATTACTGTTAGCACAATCGATAACGCATTTATTACATTAATTACTAAAAGACACAATCAACAACAAAGGAAACTCTACAAGTGTGATGTAGACTTTTAAAGATAATTAATTAAATACCCATAACAAAATCGAAATGCATTATAAATCAAAAATCAAAATCTAACAAGTCTATTGAGAAATAAAATTTACAAATAGCAAGTTATGGCGGGCAAAATGTTCATAAATTGAAAATATGTGGCGCACAGTTTGTTCTAGTTGACGTTATGGGTTGATGACGCAGGTAAACCGCCGAACTAATTGATGCAGCGTAGATAAACGAAACCTCTGTAGTCTATAAAAACAGGTAGTCAGTCTATAAAAAACACAAAATATCCTCGTATACAATTATTTTCACCAACGAGATAAAAAGGTGCATAACAATGAGTACTGTTTCAATTAGTTCTCTTGTGACTCAGGAAACAACAGAAAACAACCCCAAGCTGGAGCCGCTAATCTCTGCGCTGACCAAGGTGGACAACAAACCGGAAGTTCCGTACGTGATGACCCTCGCCCCGCAGCAGCTGCTGCCCAGCGACCTCTCCATGTTCTACCGCTACGACGGCTCCCTCACCACTCCGGGGTGCAACGAGACGGTCGTCTGGACAGTCATGTCGGCACTAGTGCCCATCTCCAAGAAACAGGTGAGATAGTCGTCTGGACAGTCATGTCGGCACTAGTGCCCATCTCCAAGAAACAGGTGAGTCAGTAGTGTGGACAGTATTGTTGTATACTCCCGCTTACCGGAAGCGCTCTCTTACTTGACTAGGTAGGCCTACTAGTGAACTGACTAGAGTAGTAGTTTGATGTCGACCATATGTCCGGTTCTGAATAAAACTGACGTAATGACAGACGAGTTGGCTAAACAGTGTACAGTGATTAATTAGTATGTAATCCAGGTAGAACACCTCGTCCCTGGGATACTACATTGGCGACGGAGGGTAAATACATTCGACATATGAAAAGAAGGTAGGAAGGTAGTTATATTAACAGTTTGCATAGGCCTAGACCACCCGGAATTGTTCAATCATGTCCGGTGAAAACGGCGTGCAGCCTTTCGACTGCTCAGGTGACCAGACAACGGTGGGACAACGCTGGACGCGTTGGCTCAGGGGATTTGAATATTATGCAGAAAGTGCTAATATTACAGACCCTCAGAGAAAAAAGGCAACAGTGTTGCATAATGCAGGTCTGGATGGACAGGACGTGTATCACAGTCTGCCAGCGGCAGGGGCAGTTGGAGGTTCTAATGTTTATTTGGATGCTGTCGCAGCGTTGACTGTGAAGTTTACACCTAGGAGTAATATTCCTTACGAAAGGATCAAGTTCCGTGCACTTAGCCATCAAGAGGGTGAGTCTATTGATAAGTTTGAAGTTAGGTTAAGGCGCCAGGCTCGTCACTATGGGTTTGACACACTCATAGATGAACACCTGCGTGACCAAATATTGGACAAAGTTTTTTCTAAGCAACTCAAGAGAAAACTTATCAAAATAGATCCAGATATGACCCTACAGTCTGTGTTGGACACATCTAGATCTTGGGAGGACGCCAAACCAGCGTGAGCTAGGACTGGAGCAGGTAAGCTCAGGCCTAGGGCTAGGTCTGCCTGACAAGCCAGCTGTAGTGAACAAGGTAAGCCAATGCCTAGAGATATGTCAAAGAAAATAAAATGCTTTGCATGTGGCTATGTGGGACACTTGAAAGATAATGATGGGTGTTCAGCAAAGAACAAAGAATGCCATCTGTGTCATCAGATCGGGCACTTTGGAGCTTGCTGTAGGAAGAAAAATAAACAAAAAAGGGAACGCACTAAAGGAAACACAGGGAAAAAAGAGAAAAGCAAGGTTAGACAAGTTAATGTCGATTCAAATAGGCCTACAGACGACGAGTCAGAAGATCGCCGCGACTATGCTTTCGGAGTGACCAGAGTAAACCAGCTGAACGGTTCTTTTGATTTTATTTACCACAATTCAGAAATTACAAAAGTCCGCCCCAACCGGGAATCGAACCACGGATCTCCCGCATTCCAGACAGGCGTCTTAACCATTTAACATTAACATTAATATTAACAACATTGACCTATTGAAAGTCAAGGTGGGTGGAATTGGTTTGGAGGTTATGGTTGTGTGCCCCTTCAAAGAATACTAGAAGATAAACTTCAAGAGTTGGAAGACCAAGATATCATTGAGAAGATTGATGGCCCATCGCAGTGGTCCTCGCAGCTCGTGGTGGTCCCTAAGGGTAATGGAGATGTCAGGATTTGCGTTGACATGCGTCAGGCAAATACTGTGGTGGAAAGAGAGAAACATCACATACCAAGTTTTGATGAGGTACTCCCTGATCTAAGGGACAGTAAATTCTTTAGTAAACTCGAAATTGACAGCGCTTTTCACCAAATTGAATTGAGCCCAGAATCAAGAGAGATAACATTCCTAACACATCAAGGGCTCTATCGCTACAAAACGCCTAATGTTCGGTATAAATTGTGCCCCAGAAATGTTTCAGCGCACAATGGAACAAGTTCTGCAAGAATGTGAGAGTATTTTGATTTTTATCGATGACATTCTCGTGCATGGAAAAACTAAAGAGGAACATGATAGGCGATTGAAGAAAATCTTAGGAGTTCTAGGGGAAAAGAACATGACATTAAACAAAATAAAATGTTTGTTTGGAGTTGAATCAGTTGAATTCATGGGACATAAGCTATCTTCTGAAGGAATCACAGCAACAAATAGTAAAATTGAAGCCGTCTGCAACTTTAGACAACCAGAAACATCTGAGGAAGTGCAAAGTTTCTTGGGCCTAGTAAACTTTGTTGGAAGATTCATTCCAGATTTGTCGACGACAACCGAGCCCCTGCGACAACTGATGAAGCAGGATACGCCCTTTGTTTGGGGAGTCAAGCAGAAGGAAGCTTTTGACCTCTTGAAAATGCGACTCACAGAGGCTCGATCGCTGGGCTATTATAATCCGGATGCCAAAACCACTGTGATCGCTGATGCAAGCCCTGTGGGACTGGGGGCCGTTCTTATTCAAGATGGATCGGAGGGACCCAAGGTAATTAGTTATGCTAGTAAAAGTCGTACAGAACCTGAGTCCCGTTATTCACAGAATGAAAAGGAGGCTTTAGCCCTGGTATGGGCCATGAACACTTTCATATGTACCTGTATGGAAGAGATACTTTCGACCTGATCACCGACAATAAGCCCATTGAATGCATATTGTCACCGAAAGGTAAACCATGTGCTAGGATAGAGCGATGGATGTTAAGATTACAATCCTATAACTATCACATTGTACATCGCCCTGGAAAGTCTAATATTGCTGACCCATTATCTAGGCTGTTGGATCCGGGAAAATGTCAGACAACTTTTGATGCTGAAGGTGAGAAATGTCTTCAAATCATAGTTCAGTCATCAACACCAGTAGCACTGAGATTGGAGGATATCGAAGATGCTTTTGAAACTGATATGGAGCTTCAGTCTGTATCTCGTAGTCTCGAATCAGGTTCTTGGAGTAATGAATCGAGCAAACCATTTCATGCATTTGCCACTGAACTAAGCAAGGTAGGAAATATCATCTTGCGTGGAAATCGTTTGATGATGCCAGTTGCTCTCAGGCAGCAAACCATGGAATTGGCGCACGAGGGTCATCCGGGAATGTCGGTAATGAAGCAAAGATTACGATTAAGGTATGGTGGCCGGGGATTGATAGGGAATGTGAGACATTGTCACTGTACCTGATGTTCCGGAGCCTATTCGTACAACATCACTGCCAAGCCGCCCTTGGCAAGACATAGCTGTAGATTTTCTAGGACCCTTACCATCAGGGCATTACTTACTAGTCACTATTGACTACTACAGTAGATTCTTTGAAGTGGACATCATGAAGTCCACTACCGCTGAGAAAACAATCGAGAAACTTAAACCGATTTTTGCTAGGTTTGGTTAACCTTCATCCATTAGGTCAGATAATGGACCCCAATTTGCCAGTGAAGAGTTCAAGAGATACTGCAGAGAAAATAATATTGATCTACATTTCACAACACCGTTGTGGCCGCAGGCTAACGGGGAGGTGGAGCGCCAAAATCGTTCTTAGTTAAAACGTCTGAGTATTGCACAAGCAACAGGACAAGATTGGAAAGAAATTCTACTTCAGTATCTAATTTTATACCGTAATACTTCGCATTGTACTACAGGCGTACCCCTCGACCTTCTTTACCTGGGAAAAATCCGAGACAAGTTCCCCCAACTTGGGAAAAAACCATGGATGAGGGTGAAATAGAGACCTGGCCCTTTGAATAAAGGGAAAAGGGGAAAAGATATCGCAAGGAAATTTGATAGAAAAAGGGATTATTTTTGATGAAGAAAAACAAACTAACAAACAAAACTATCCCTACTGTCCTACCCCTACCCAAGTAGTGTCAAAGAAACGGGAACAGTATTCCGTTAAAACTCCTACCGTGCCCGCTGTTGTATATCGTGAAACACGAAATTTAAATAAATGTACTGAAAAGTCTGTTTTTTTATTTTTATTTTCAAGGTTACAACTTATAAAATCTCACGGGGCCATGATTGTGCGCCCTCTCTTCTTCTGCCTCGCTAGGCTCCACCCATGTCAGGGCCCCTTTCATACATGGCGATAGGCACCATATGCCAATATACTACCCCCTCCACACTTAAGTTTACATCCCATAAAGTTGTAATACAATATTTAAAAAACCACAAGTGTGAGGATAAATATAATTAGGATTAAACATTTGATAATGAATTTCAAATCTTAAGAGGGTCCCTAGCGGGCCCCAAACCAAAAATGCGGAAAAACAGGTTTGATGATTTCTGCTGAAATTTTTGTTAATATCATTCCCAAAAATTTTGAGTGGATTTTAAATAAGTACTTTTATTTGTATCCGTAATTGGTTGCAAAAAATAAGCTTTAAAAGATCCATTGCGAAAAAAAGGGCTCAAAACGTAAAAAATGGGAAACCCAAAACATGGATTCAATTCTGGAAATTCCCACCAAACCGTTTATTTTACGATGAAACAAAATTTAACCTGCGCTTTTCACATTTTTTAAACGGGGGGTTCTATAAGCAAATTTGAGTTAAAAATTTGTTCCTTGGAAAAAATTCCCCAAAATTGCCCAAAAATTGATAAATTTTGGTGATTTCACAAAATTTTTAATTCAAAATAAATGAATTAATTTAAAATACCTAATGGAACATAATTTATTCTTTAAAAACGTTAGTTGAAATTTGAAAATGGTGTTAAAAATTTTTTTCCCCAAAAAAATCCAGAAATGAGCTCTTAAACTCGCCTCCGTTCAAAGCCTCAGCATCCCCTCTTTAAACTGACATGTTTAAATTTAAACAAAGTCCTTGAATCTTTTTGGCTTTACTAGGGTTCTGCCATTCTGGTTTGATTATAAGTCCCATACTAGGGGGTTATACCTGTGCATACTATGATCAGAAGGGGTTTTGAGTGAGGGTTTAACCGGGGGTTAACTCGGGGGTCAATCTCTATCTCGGATTTACAAATAGGGGAGGATTGTTTTTTTCGCTGAGGAAACGCCTATTGCGTCGGAGACATGTGTTGTTCTGGTTCTAACAATGTAAGATCTAGGGGGGATAATGCCTTCTATTGGGGGGGGTTTTCCCAAATTTCTCCTTTCCTATAAGAACTTAGCACCGGGCCCAAAGTGATTTTTAACGACTTGGCTGTGCATATAGTAGTTTTTTCTGTTTTAATTGCCTTTCAAAAAGTTTGATTTAATATTAGATTGAAGATCTGGAAAAAGCAAATGTGAAAAGGTGGGGATTTTATTTTTGATTTTTTGGGTTTTTAGAAATAGCTGGGCAGAGAGGTCCTATCCCTTTAACGGGAAAGTGCTGCGTACTCTAGTATTGCTTTATACACTCCTTACCCCCGCTTTAGATTTTTTTTAACATTTTTTTTGCAAAGCACTGATTTTTCTGCCAGCCGTTCACTGGGGATAATGGGGGGAAGAAGTTACCAGAAAAAAACCCCCATTCCTTAGCAAGTTTGGAATTCAACACTTCAAACGGCATATTACAGATAAAAACTCATCTTATCCCAAACCGAGAAAAAAGGATTTTAAATTTGATTATTACTTCTGTGGCGTTTTATTTTTTATTTGTGTAGTTCAAGCCATTTACTGTAATAGTCCACTACAAAAATAGCTGTCTTACCTATTTCTAGAATGTCACGGAAACCCCCTCCCCATCCCGATTAGGAAATACATGTGGAATCATAGGTTCCTTCTGATTTGCACTGCGAAACGTTACATATCATACATTTTAACTAAGGTTTAAATATCAAAACTCATACCAGCCAGAAAAGGGTACTTCGGGCCCCTAGCTTTGCATTTTTAAATACCGAGTGGCCTTCGTGTATTAACCGAAACATGAAATTTTTTCTAAGTTCACGGAAAATAGCCGGTCCCTAAAAACAATAACCCCTCAAACACATGAACCATCTTTTTACTTTCCCAATATATCTTTTTTTGGAGGTACCCCTTTTTTATATTTGGGGCCCCTTATGAAAAATTTTTTTGAAAGGCATTGAAAAACTTCATTTTTTTGTGATGCGATTTTAAATTGGGTTTTACGTTCCTCTTCAAGGTAAGTATTTTACAAGTGAATTATTATGTACTTCATCTCTAGATCGTCAGTCACTGGATCCTTGAGGTAAGCAGGGGAAAATGTTCTCCAATGAGATATTCCCGGGCACATACGTGCAGTGATTTGGTACTTAAGAAAACCTAAGCATCATTCTCTGAAGTCTGGTGCCCCTTTGTCAAGATTTTTTAAAAAAATAGTTAATGGTTTATGATCCGTGTTCACAGTAACACGAGAACCATTTGAAAATTGGTGGAACGTTCCAAACCAAATACGATGGGTGCAAGTTCTTTTTCATTTGGGCCCACCTTTTCTCACTAGGTGTGGGCTACGGGAACGTAGGCTAGTGGGTGTCCATTTTTTAAATAACAGGCCCCCAAGCCATCCTTAACGCATCATCTGAAGGGTAGTGGCTTGCTGCTATCATATATAGCTAGAACAGGGGGTTTGATTAATTTATTTTTTTTCACAGGCTTATCATGTTCAGGGTACCAACCCCATTGGACTCATTTCTAGTGAGTTTGGAGGGGGCACTGATTTGCGACAAATCTGTATAAACGGGTAGATGTTTTGCCATACTAAAATCGCTAAGTTCATTTTATTGGTAGGGGGTTTTTCCCTTTCCAATATTGCCCTTATACGGGGGTCAGCGGGCCACCTTGGGAAAGATTATCCGACAACATAGTTAACCTCAGACACCTGAAATGGAATTTAGCTTATTTTTTAACCAGTTCCTTTGCTCGTCAAAGACTTTAGTCAATCCCGCGTTCTTCTAAATTTTTGCCTGTATTTTAAAGTCATCTTATACACACTACATTTTTATGTCACCAAACATTTTCAAGGGGTTTTTGGAAAACCTCGGGGGTGAGCAGATTTCCAAAAGGTATTTTAGAAAATGTACCCACCAAAAAGGGGAGTTGAAGGTCACAAAATTGGGACTTTCATCACAGATGGAAAATGCCAAAAACCCCCTTTGAGGTCCAAAACAGAAAAAACACTTTTTTTCCCTTGTCTAGCAAAAATTTTTTTGTTTTAGGATCAGAGGGGTTCCCTCTTTACTACCTTATTGAATCCCGTGGATCTAGACAGAGTCTTAGGTTCCCTTGCTTTTCGACTCACTGGGTATTTACCCATCTGTAGGCTTTTTTACCTTTTCTACAAACTTACGAGATTCTAAATTTTCCCTGTTTCTTTTAAATTTTTTATGAAGGCTCAATGGTAAATCGTTTTTTTTAGAGTGCACCACTGGAATTGCACCCTTTCCTTAAAACCCGAATTGTTGTTCTCCATTTTAAAATTTCCTTCACCTGTGAACAGGTCTTTATACGTTTTTTTTAAAACAGTTTCTTTATGTGAACTACCTGTATCTTTCAAATTTCCCCTTTTCAAGTCTAGTTTGATGCAGCCTTGCAACCCAGCAATGGGTGTGTACTCTCAAATATCAAAAATTCAATGTTTGCTATTTAGAAGTTTGACTTATTTCTTACATTTTAAGGTTTGGTTTCCCCTTTGGTTTAACTTTAAAGTCCCCCACCACCAAAAAATCTAAAACATGCTAGTTTTATTCAACTTTGCGTTAGTCATCTCTTTTTAGGGTGCTGATTGACAAAACTGGCCTCTGCCCACTGTCTAAATTTAAGACTACGGGGAGTTTTTAATGACAATTTTTCTTTTCCATGACCGATTTCAGGGGGGTCTTTATGACTAGATCAAACCTTTTTGATACTGATTTGAGTCTACTTTATCAGGAAAATTTTGTTTTCTTTGGTTTTGGGGCCTTCTTTCACTTTTTTTTCCCCAGCATAGCAAAAAGTTTTTTTGGTTGTAGGCTCCTCACTTCTTCTCCTTCACCACTTTTCATTGTTATTTCACTGACTGCATGCACCTTCTTTTGGCCCCCTTGAGAGTTTTTTTTCGGGCACCCCTTGGGGAAGTGTTTTTTCTTTTGCAATACATCACGTTTTTGCCAAAAACCGGGCGTTTCTAGGCCTTGTATAACCGCCTTTTTTCACAGATATCCGTTTCTTTGTCTACATTAGACTTACTTTCTACTTGTACCCCCAGGGTTTGGTGTCCCCCTTCTTCTTAGTGAAAAGCGCTACAGGAATTTTTTCTTGTCAGCTTTTGCATGCCTTTACTTTTTTTCACTTGTTCTGCAATGGTTTGCTCCTTTTTAAAAAGGGCGGGAGGTTCTCGTAGCAGTCGTTCTTGTGTGTTCTTGTCGAAATCCCAAGCACAATTCGGTCTCTTTTATGCTGTCCTCTTGGTTCTCGAACTCGCACGATTTCGCAGCTATTTTTGTCGGTTAAAAATTGGTTTTTTTTAAAGGGCTGTTTTCTTTTTTGCACAATCGAGAAAAATTAAAAACCCTTCATCACAAAGTTTTTTTTCCGGAGGCATACTTCAAATTGTAGTAGGACTGGTTCAAATTTATCTTTTTTCCCAGGCGGGTCAAAAACAAAGGTGTTGAAAACGTCAAGTGCATCTCACCAATAAAACTTAATAATTTTGATACCTTTACAGACTCGTCCTTTTCCTTGTCTCCCCCACTCGCTTTCATAAATATTTCAAATCTTTGTTGAATTTTCTCCAGTTTTTCCGAGACGTTTCCGTTGAGGTTTAGTTCCCCAGGTGGTTTGTATAACGCGTCCATGGCTGTAGTAGTACGTAGGCCTACGCGTTAGGCTAGGCCTAGACCAAACACGCCGATTAAAACAGTTAAAAATCGTTCGTTATTCGTTATTTTTATCACTTAAGTGATAGTTATTTAGTCACTTCTGATACCATGTTGTATATCGTGCACACGTAATTAATAAATGTACATGATAAGTCTGATTATGTTAGTTTATTGATTCACAAGGTTACAACTTATACAATGCTCACGGGTCGCCATGATTGTGCGCCCTCTCTTCTTCTGCCTCGCCTAGGCTCCACCCATGTCACTGAGCCCTTGTCATACATGGCGATAGGCACCAGTGATGCCAATATACTACACCCGCTATACCCGGAACTCTACCCATTTTAAGAGGTTCCATACCAGAGATTCCCACTCTGGTTCCCTACCTGAAATTCCTTCTGAGCCTAATAACAAGGCTCTACAAAATGGAGATGTGCAGAACCATGGGACGCAGGAGGTCGTTCGAGCTGACATTCCGCCCGAGCGCCCAAGATCACCGGTCCAGGTGAAACCCAGGCCGCAGAGGGAACGAAGATTGCCTATACGTTACCAAGACTAAGCAAAGACAATTCTTATACTCTGTGGTTTCATTTGATTACATTTAAGAACTTGATTGACATTCTTCATAAATTCATTATGTACTAGTTATTCTATTTTCAACTATATATTTGATATTCTTATTTGTATTACTATTTTAATTGTTGTAAAGAGGGAATGCTCCCGCTTACCGGAAGCGCTCTCTTACTTGACTAGGTACTAGTGTTGCTAATTGACTAGAGTAGTAGTTTGATGTCGACCATATGTCCGGTTCTGAATAAAACTGACGTTATGACAGACGAGTTGGCTAAACAGTGTACTGTGATTAATTAGTATGTAATCCAGGTAGAACACCTCATCCCTGGGATACAAGTATGGCAGCCTGAATGGTTTCTCTTACTTGTAAATATCTTTGCTTCCAGCTGGCAAGTTTCTTGAGTCTACGAGTTGAAAACCACACAATCGGTGACAACTATCGGGCCACTCAGAACCTCAACGGGCGAGTGGTCACGACTCCTCAACCTAAAGCGTCGGGTCTGCAGGATAGCGCCCGTCACGTCACTGGTGCTACTATGCGCTTGCTGGGTTGGGCGATCTAACTTTACTTCTGTGTGTAGAAACAGTTGAATAAAGGGGGAGATTGATCAGATGGAAGAAAAAGAAGAAGAAGAAGAAGAAGAAGAAGAAGAAGAAGAAGAAAAAGAAGAAGAAGAAAAAGAAGTGGAAGAAAAAGAAAGAAGAAGAAGAAGAAGAAGAAGAAGAAGAAGAGAAGAAGAAGAAGAAGAAAAAGAAAAGAAGAAGAAGAAGAAGAAGAAGAGGTTTAATGGTTTTGATTGTCTCCGCTCCAGCCATTCATAACACAAATAAAGTGGTTTCAATGTTACCTTTCGATGTTGGCGTTATAGATCAATTATTATTTAAAATGTTATATAAAGGGATTCAAAGTAATCAAAATAAAAATAAGAAGATAAAAAATAAATTTTAAAAGTCGAAAAAATACACTCGAAATGGTGTTAGGGAAAACAGCACTGTGCACTGCTGGACCCATGTTGTTGTTGAAAAAGGGCACTGGCCTACACTAAACAGGTGCAAATAAAACAAATACAAATAGATCGAAGGATTACAAAAAAATTATAACTATAGGCCTAAGTCTATCAACAATGAAATGAGAAAATATGTGACGATATGTAAAAAACAATTTGTTGAGAAAAAAATAAAGTAAATTATCATTATTCTAAATTTTGAATCAGTAAAATTTAAAGTTTTACAAACTTGAATTACAATATTTTATTATCAATGTCTGTCCCTTCACGAGGATTAATAACTAGTGTAGCATCTGTTGATGGCCGAGTGTTTATGAGAGTCAGATGATTGGCGGGACAGGAGTTTATACGGCATGTATGTTTTTGGGGGAAACATGGAAATTTAATAAGCGTTTTACTGTATTTTATTTTATTAATAAAATCATAAGTGACATTTGTGTGGATATCGTCTAGCTTACATAAGTTATTAAATTCAGTATGTCAAACATGTGTATAAAAAATTATATAAAATGTAGGCCTACAATGATAATACAGATCATAAACAAATACGATCGTTATGTGAAATAAAATTTCAGCAAGTGTCTTAAAGAAAAATGTAAAATAATATTGTAAGAAAGTAAAACATAGTTTATCACGTCAGTATATTATTTCCGTTTTTTTTAAAGGTCACGTTAGAATCTTTACAAAGTTTTGCATAACCTAACCTACCCTGTGATACTGAGTATTGCAAAGATGTTTTAGAAACTCGGTTGGGCCCTTTCGACCCTGTATTTCTTTGGGATTAGGTTCAGTTTCCAATTAGACCCAGCATGTGCGTGGGGTATAACTTTTGAATTGTTGTTTTTACATAATAATTTAGAACAGTTTTGCTTTAATAAACTAATCAACCAACATTTTGTAAAAGCCTAATTATGTTTTATGTGGTTTTGAAATGTTACGACATATGTACATGATAAACCCAATCCTTGACATGATCAACTTCCGAAGTAAATGTGAAATTGTGAATGTTTGGTTTTTTTTAGTGAAACGTATTCAAAGTTCATTGCACGTTTCATGGCGGCTGGGAAACACCCCGAAAACGCAAAAAACGTTTTCTTTAGGAGGTACCTGAGTGTACAGTACCCCATAGGGGCACCTAGTAATTGTTTGCGAAATAAATCTTCCCGAGACACTCAATGCCTACTACTTATGGGGTGTAAATTTGGTGGAAATAACTATCCAATGGCTATATTACTGGGCTTAAAACTGTTGGCTAAACTCGAGAAAACCAGGCTTTGACGCAGAACGCAGAGGTAAAATCAGGATCACTTGGAAACTCTATCATAATGTCCTATCGGGTTGCAATTTGCCCCAGTGTTAAGTAAAAATGTGTAATAGTTGGTATCAAGACACATTTTCAAATACTGCTCACTTTTTTATAAACTGCCGTAATATGACACCAACTGTTAAATTGTAGTAAATTCACAATTTTGTGTAAGAGACAATTATTTGAAATTTCAAAATCGACTTAGATAGGACAGGCGCTCATCCTTTGTGAACAGCCCCCCAAAAATGCTGATTTTTTGGGAAATGAAAATTAAAGTCAAAAAGCGGTACGTTCTGTATGTGAAATTAGCTGGATTTGATGATCGATTTTTTTTTTTTAAAAGAGCATTTACATTGTAAAAAAAGAGATTTTACCGAATATATTTAAGGAAATCCATGAATAAATCTTCAGTAAGGATTTTAAAGTGTGGGTTTGATCCATCCAGGTACGTCCCAAAATATAGTCTCGATGCGTAGTACGTGAAAAACTCTTTCGGCGAATAACATTATTACGTAACATGATTTGAGTGCGCCTAAACGTAAGTAAACAGATTTTTGACTTCATACTCGTAGGGTCATGGCCCTGCAGATTGTAATAATAACCTTGTTCTGCCATGATTGACTTATACCGTATCAAGTGCAGTGGTCTATTTACTAATTTTTACAACAAAGAGACAATCATCAATATTGTGCCAACAGAAAAAAGTTTACCAATTATATTGAAAAATACAAAATTTGACCTTCATTGACCTCTGCTGTAGTAGGGGGGCAACAGGTATCCCGTGCATCTTTCGTGGAAGAGTTTGGTAAGTTTGTATTCTATTAGGCAGTAGAATACACTTTTTTGCACTTTCCTTGCAGACCATGCTATGCTGCAGAGGGCGTCGGGGGCGTCGCGACGCCCTTACACGTTTTTTAAGAGGGATTTTTTATCTCGTGTGCCTTTCGTGATAGAGTGTTGCGGTAAACTATATTTTATTAAGTAAGAGCTAACAAATTTTTTGCACCTATTTTGCAGGTCCTGGTATGCTTGAAAGGGCGTCGGAGCGTCACGACGCCCTATAACGTTTTTTAAGAGGAATTATTTTTTATCTCATGTGACCTTTCGTGATAGAGTAAGTTTTTTGCCGGGGTTTAAACCTTTAATTCTATTAAGTTTGACCCCAAACCAAAAAGGTTTTTTTCCTTATTCTGGGAAGGT
>JAMZAV010010816.1:0-22242 GCA_024449915.1 Sweltsa coloradensis
TTTTTTATTTTTTAATTAAAAATTAAGTTTTTTTGTTGAGTTTTTTCCCTTTTTTTAAATTTTTTAAAAAATTGGTTTTTTTTTGGTTTTCCATAAGAAAAGTTTTGCAGGTTTTTCTTTATTAGTTTTTTGGGTGTTCGACAATGTTTTATGTCCAAAAGAAGGGGGGGGGTTATGGGGAAAAAAAATAAAAAAAAAAATCCCACCAAACAAAAAAAAAAGGGGGAGAAAAGGCGGGTTCTCCGCGCGTGCCCAAAGAGTTTTCAATGGGTGTGTCATTTTGTCGTCGGACGAGTGTCGTCAGGGAATAGGGCGGTGTCCCCCTACTACGACGGGGCTAGCTGGGCCTATATTTTCAGGAGTAATATACTTATGTTTGAGAGGTAGGAAGGAAAATCATAAATTTCAAAATATTCTTTCAATTTTTTTTTAAAAAATTATGATTTTTTCAATTTTCGGAGTCAGGGGGCCCCCCAAAGTTGACGTCACATTTTTAAATTAGGGTGGAACAATAAATCACCCTTTTTTTATAGCCCAAAGGGAAAAACACCCCTGATAACCCCGCTAAGGGAAAGAAACGCTGACGTATCGACAATCAAACAATGGTTTGGACAGCTCGGGCCAACTTTACCATAAAATTTTTGAGTATGGTATTTTTTTAAAAAAAAAGGGGGGAGAGGGCTTTACACACGAACTCCGCGACGGTGAGACTACATGAAAAAAAAGCCGACCTTTTTTTTAAGGGAATGTATATGGCACCCACAGTCCCACAAAAGAATCTTTAATTTAGAAAACATAGAAAGGGGAAGAAATGTACCCTTTGAAGGTATAATAAAACCCTAGTCGGGAAAAAAAAAATGCTATACTTTGCAGTTTTTAAACCCCATGAATTAGGTAAAATTACTGATTTTTTCCCCTTAAAAAAACCTCCTGAAAAAATAAACATACTATGTCATGTACGTAAATATTAGTAGTGGTCTATCTTTTTTTCCCCCGTACTTTCCCGACTTAAAATTACTTCAATGTAGGGTAAAATTTCAGCCATATATTTCCCCTCACTTTTCAAATAATTTCATTTAAAAATTACCCCTTTTGGTAGTGTAAATTGGGCAAAATGTGTTATTTTATTTAATATACATTAGGTTAAAAAATAACATCCGTAGGGAAAAAATTTGGCCCTTTATTTTTAAATTTAAAAGTTTTGGATCGTTGTAGCCCTACAAAAATCTTTTGAGTGGGTAAATTGGAATACGTAAAAATTTAAATTTTTGTAACTACATTGTAAAGTTAAAAAAACCCTCAATGAGGAAAAATTTTTGCCTTTGTTTGTTTAAAATTTTTTGAATACGTTGAAAGGTCACAAAAATTTGCCCCTACGAATATTTTTTATTTTTGTCGGGCAAAAATTTCTCCTCCGTAGGGGATAATGGGACATTACAATTTTTTAAATTATCAATTTTAAAATGATGACGAACGTTCCTGTAAGTAAGACACACATATTTAATAGCCTTGAAAAGATTAACATAAAATTAAAATTTTTATGGTTTTAAAAATTCGGGACGCAGCGGGCTCGACTGGTTCCCCTGGAGAAAGAGTAACACGTCCTAGTCAAAAAACCCCAAATACACAAGAAAAGTATACCTGACGCGCGTCTGTAGTAAATCATTTGGGGGAGAGTAGTGATGTAAATAAATGTTTAAAAGAAAAATTCAATAAAAAAAAAAGTTTTTCGGATCCTGGCCATATTTATATAACAATATAAAATAATTTATATTTTTTAAAATGACCCCTGGGGGTCCACTTTTCGCCCTTTCGGAAATCCGCCAGCTGGGATAAAAAATAGAAATTACTTTTCGTGTCGAATAACCGTCCTTTTAAACCTGTTAAGGGTCACTAGAAGGGAAAATTTAAAAAATATGATTAATTTTTACTTTGCGATGGAACCATTTTGGGGCGATTTTTAAAAATTTTTTAGAGTAGGAGGTTTTTATTTACCTTTTGATTTACAATGTTACAAAAGGGCATCGTCAAGTTTATGAAAAAATAGGATAGGCTAGTGATAAATTAGGATTATAAAATTAGGATATACAATGAAAAGAGCTACATAAGCATTAAGCATAAGAAATAACAAAATATATACTACTAATTTAGCCATCCCAGGCACACTGGTTTGGACGCAGACCTATTAATAGGAGTAAAAATTAATACCAGAGGTTACCCAGTAGGCCTACACAAAAAAATTTTGAGAATGGTGAAAAATACTAGGCCACGGATAGGCCTAACCCAGTTGAAGTAAGGAGTTTCACTCATGAGGTATTCTCTGGGGGGAAATTAGATGGGGATAATGTTTGGGTTTTGCCAAGTAATTTTATCCCCCGTCGGGTCAAATTTCTTGTCCGTTTAAAGTCTGCTAACGCCATTTTTAAGTGAAATTTACCCCAAAAGAAGACATTTAAAGCCCTTAAAATTTTAATATCAAAACCCATCCCCGATCGTTGATGATTCACTTTTTAAGGGAAAAATTTGGTTGGCCCCGCATTTTATTTGAACCTGCAATTTATATTTTTTTTTACTAAAAATAATTATTTCTTCTACAGTAGATTAATTTTATTCCCCACTGGTTAAATATTATTTTTATTTGCATTCTTTAAAAATTACTTTGAAAAATTTTCGAACTTCGGCATTTTTTTTTTTTTACTTTTTGCGTCTATTTTTTGGGTTTCGGGGGTTTTATTTATCCGATTTTGGTCAAATACCCCACTTAGAGGTCGATAAAAACCTCCACGAGGAGTTTTTTGTTTTTTAGAGGTCATGTAGTTTTTGGGTTAAATTTTGGGTTGAATATTATACTTTATAAGGAAATTGCCTGTTAAAGACCCCCCCCCCCCCCCCCCCCCCCCCCCCCCCACACACACATTGATTATTGGATTCAGTCGTAAGATTGTTCTCCCGTAACAGAATTTACTAAATCAATTTAGTAAGAATGAATTCACATTTTTTAAAAATTAATATATGCTGTTAAAAATTTTTGAAGACAAGATGGTCATATGATGGTAAAAAACCTTCGAAACTGGGAGTTTTAAAACGTAGACCGTTTCAGAAAAACCTTTTATTTTGACGATTTCAGTGCAAAAAAAATTAGGAATTAGAAAAATTTTAATTTTAAATTTGAGTTGCAGACAGTCGTTTTTTTTCCGACAGTATAGATTGCGTATAGGGGTGAATTCCCCCTTTCCAATTATACTTTATTTGTGTATGTTGCATGTTAAGTATATACCAGGGAAAAACCCAAAAAGTCGTCGTTAGACGAGTGAGCGACCCATGTGTTGTGTACCGGGGAAAACTCCTTTCCCCCCCCTCCAAAAAGGGTAGATCTAGCCAGAGCTCTCCCCTCTAGCCCACTAGATGGCGAATTTTGGGCCCTTTCAGCAGTTAAAGTGCCCCTTTTACCAACTAAACTCAAAACCTTATACATTTTATACTTTTTAAAATTTAATATCAAAAAACTTAAAAGCAAAAGGGTTCTCGAGTACCCCAACACATAGCTGCTTACTCGTTAACACTTTTTGGGGTTTTCCTTTTTTTTTAGTGGGGCCTTTATCCCGAAATGGGGGTCCCGGGGTTTAAACCCCGGTCGGGATAGGTTTAGTAATTTCGAATTTTATTAAAAAAAAAATATAGAACATATTTTTTTGGGAAAGCATAAATTTTAGGAAAACAAAGGCAGTAGGAAAACGAGTAAAAGATTTCAAGGTTTTCTCAATCTCACAGCGGAATTTTGGGGAAAACCTTTAGCATGAAGATTTTGTTATACCCGGTCACATGCATGACTGACCCTGACGTTTGATCAAACTGATTGGGTTTATGAACAAAAGCAATGTCGTTCAATAAATTGAATTCTCAGCCTATTTTTAATTTTTTGTTTCTTGTCGTGTAAGTTTAAATCTAAAAAATTTTTCTGAAAATTTTACAACACCCCCAACACTTGTAGGCAGCATCTACGGCCCAATTTAAACATAACAATTTAAACCAATCCCACTATAAAAAGTTTTTTAAAATTTTAGTGCAATCTAGTCAGCAGTTTACCCTTCTAACCACTCACTACTCACTCATCACTCATACTCATCACTCATCACTTCATCATTTATACAGGAAAGAGAAAGTTTTTTTTGAGATGAATGGAAGACCAAATTACTTGTTTTCTGGTAAGACTCAGAGTCAGTCGCTGCGCTCCCTCGTTTAAAAAAAAGGACTATAATAAAAATAACCCACATCCAAGTTCTTTGATGTACTTTAAATTTAGGGTGGGAGGAGGGTTTTTCGTAGATAAAAGGTGTAAAAAATTTTATTACAAAAAATAATTTTATGACTTGTACCAAAAAACCGTTTTCCCAAATTTTAACTGGGGCCCCTTTACCCAGCGCGATTCCAATTATTGGGGTAGACTATGTCAGGGGAAGTATCGAGGCAGGAAACGATAAGCGTATTAAACCAAAACAACACTGACCTTTGTGTATCTTTTTGACGTATCAGAAAAACCGTCCGTAAGTTTTCGGGGAGCATACCATTTCCCTTTTAATTTAAACTTATCATGATCTAATTCTATAATTTTGACGTTTATTGAGTGGCAACAGAGCCTGAAGCAGGCATTCTATAATTTTTTGCATTCTTTTCTTGCATTCTACGACTCTTCTCTAAATATTTCAAGGATGGTTTCAGTACCGTCTTGTGCATAACACACAGCTATCGATTTTTTTTTATAGATTACAAGTATAATCTTTCAAATACACTAAAAGCATTTGGAGCTTTTCTAATATTTTTAAAAAAAACCGGGAACTTGGTACCCCAAAAAACGTGCGAAACTATACTGACGCGAAGCATGATCGGGAAAATATTTGGGGGGGGGGGGGGGGGGCGAAGCAAAGATTTTTTCAACTGCAAAACACTTAAACTTTACAATTTTTTAAATACTTGACGGGAAACCCAAACCCAATAAAAGTAGTAAAATACCACCATTTGCAATGTTAGACATAAAAAATTTGGGCATGCCCAGCGCCCCAGACTCGCAGTAGGGGGGGGGTGGGGGGGGGGGGCAAAATTTCCAGACCCCCATTGTAACAGGATACTACTTTTCCCCCCCAAGCGATTGTTTCATGGGGAATGTTTATAGTTCACTCCCTCCGAAATCAAAACGAATTACACCACTCGTCAAAGAAAGCAAAAATTAAAAAAAACACCTTTGGCGTCATTTTTGGGGGCGGAGCCCGGGTTAAGAAAAAAATTATAAAAAAAATTCTGGATCAAAAAATTTAAAAATTTGTATTTAAAACACAGTTACAAGATATGATTTTTTAAATGTCATTTTAGTGTAGTATTGTGCGATCGTGGTAAAAAAAAAAGGTTTTGAGTTAATTTTAAAAATATTTTAGTTAACACATAATTTTAGCCATATTCGACAAAATTTTTCATGAACGTTAGACAATTAGCTCTACAGAATGGTTTTTCCAAAACAATTCAGCAAAATTAACATGAACCAAAAGCAAATAAAACCCTTTTATGAATAGTTGCCATAAGCCTGCAACGTAGCATCAAAGTAAGGTAAGCGAGGGGTAAAAATGACCATAATTAAACCTTTAAAATTTTAAACCTACATGTAGGCTTTAACTTCAAGAACGAGTGCAATTATGTCAATACAGCAATGGTTTTTTTCCCGTGAATCATACAATAATTCTAAGTTGAAAAGACGTGTGAATTTACCTACATGTAGAGGGGTTTTAAAAGTTACAATGTAGGGTTTTCACTTAAATTTAACGCCTATAAATACACAACATGTGGGGATATAAAGGGCCCACAGTGTAGGGAGATTAAATGTGAACGTCGGTGAAAACATACACCCTCAGGGACGAATTTTAAATCCTACAAGAAGCAATCAATTTCTTATGACTTTGCATCAATTAACTTAAACATTTCAATTTTTTAAATTTACTGTCACTGCAGCAATTATGAGTAAAAGGTTTCTTTTGGTGAAAACCATATTTACGTAACTGTTTTTGGAAAAAATAAGCTCCCATGCACGGGTTATTTTAAAGATTTTTTTTACAGTGTAGGGGGCTTTTGACCAGTTTTGGTCATATTAACCGCCTGAGACATTTAATGTTAATTTATGACTTTTGGGGGTTTGATGATTATATTTTTTTTCTAGCTTATAACAGAAAAAAAAAATTTTGGTTTATGATAGTAAAAAGCAAAAGAAAAAGAGTTTTTGTATGAAAATGGAAATGTGTTTGGGTGATTTTAAAATTTTGTAAGATTTAATTATTTAAAAAAATTATAAATTTAAATTTTAAAATGTGATGATATTACTATATAAGTATTTTCGGGCGGCACCTCCACCAAAAGATCATAAACCGTACAACGCGACGTGAGAATAAGGGGCTCAACTTGTAAAGGGATATTGCGCCCCAATTTTGATAATGTATTTTTTTATTAAGAGTCGAAAGAAATTATCGTACCCGGGACTTCCACCAAAATAATGACGACGACGTGAGAAACTAGGTTTTTAAAACGGTTAGTGCACCGCCTATGATTTTGAAAGTTGGTAAGATGAGTTAATGGTGTGTTTGAAGAGTTGATTGTTTTCTTATTGTAGAAATAAAAAAATAAATTGATGATGATGAAAGTAATAGCAAAATAAAAAAATATGTATGTTAATGAAAAGAAAGAAAAGAAAGAAATGTGTATTAGCGAATTATATTTGTTGAATTGATTACTATGGATGAGAAAGAAATTTTAGAAAGCATTGCAAGCATGCATTGGGAGAGATCAAATTGCGTGCGCAAGGCATCATATTTCTTAAAATTCTGCTAGCATATGATGCACGGTTAAAGGTACATCACATGTGTCACATATGGGAATAACCTTTTCTCTGGTAATGAGATATCCGTGTGTTAGGCGTGTGTGGCCTATACGAATTCTAGACAATACCACCTCTTCTCTACGGAGTGTCGCGGCGTAGGTGGACGACTTTATAAGTCAAAGGTGGGCATCACACTGCGCAATTTGTTATTTGCAACACTATCCAAGATGCTTGTCGCAAATCCAACAATCTTTGCTTGAATCCACTCTGACATACTGGAACGGGACACTAGATTGAAATCAAACGTCGCGGCGCTGGGAAGCTTCCATTAGCAGCCCGATCAGCGGTTCATTGCCCTCTATGCCCACGTGTCAGGTATTCCAGCAAGCGCTTGATTGAACCCCCTAGAGAGGCATATGTATGTGAGAGATTGTTTTGTTAACAATTAAGCAGCCTACAGTTAACGCAATCGGATCATTGGCTCAAGATCACCCTTGATTCTCGGAGGTCGACGCCAATCAGTCAACATCAATCTGTCATCATCAAATCGTCCCCTACAGGAGGCAGGAGAAAAGGAGATTGATTAGGCAGATCGTCGGATCGCTACCAGCGACCGAAAGTATTCCGGACAGCGATAAGACGTGCGCCTCGAGCAAACAGGGCGCTTCACCGGTACGGTCATATGCGCCGCTGGTGATGTGCTAAGTTAATGAAATGAGTTATGGTGTGTGTGATGATTATATTGTTTGCTAGTTTATAAAACATAACAAAATGATGGTGATGGTGGTAAGCAAAAGAAAGTGAATTGATTTGCATGGATGGAGAAAAAAGAAATAATGAAAAAGAGGGGGGGTTTGAATTTGATTGGTTTAATTTATACTAGAATGGAGAAATTAGAAAGTTTAATTTTCCCCCGCCCGGGGGACGGGGGTGGGGGGGGACCCCCTCGCCGTTATCGTATATATATCTTTGGTTGAGAACTTGTATTGAGGACACGGTCAACCGTGGTCATACTGCAACAATCTAACCTGCGGGGGGGGGGGGGGAGGGGGGGTGAGGGGGAGGTGGCCTGCTGGTCAGAAACAGGCCACGGGGCAAGGGGAGGAAAGGGGTGGGTTCCCACGTCGCGGTCGCATTGCCTTTGTCATCATTCGAGGTGTCATTGTCGCATTTCGTCGTCGAAAGGGGTCGTCAAGGGGAGGGGGCAGGTCCAGGACGGGCGATTTGACAGAGCTCGCCTCTAGGATTCGGGGTAGTAATGTACTTCCATACTAACTAGCTTATGTTTGCGAGGTGGACGTTTTCTCTGGAACTCGACTTTTACGATTAGCAGAGCCATGCTCTGGGCCAACTTTACACCAGGGCCCAGACGGAAGGGCCTGAAGGAAAGTCTCAATCTTGTTAGATCCATGAATGGGGGGGGAGGAGGACGGGGTTCTCATACTGCGTGCGCATCTTGTTCATTGTTCGGTTGGCATTGTCATCGTCGTCAGAGATATCGTTAAGGTGAAGGGGGAGGGTCACATCGGACGATTGCCGGAGCTCGCCTTTATTGCGGGGGTGAAAAACTACCTTTCTTACCTAGGTGATCTTTGCGATATCGGAAGTTTTTTCTTGATCTATGTACGAGTAGCAGAGCCACGCTCTTTCATTTGGATAGTCTGTGTTCTGTCCTTAATCTAAGGTTGGTTAAACATATTTATGATAGTTCATATTTTTTCTTTTTTTTTACCATCTTATGTTTGTAAGCCAAAAAACATCTAAACCCCAGAAGTACCCGTGAGAAACTTAGGGCGTTTAATTGGTTGTGTGTTGGGCCGCTGTGATATTGAAGTTGAATGAAGTGAATTAGTTGAGGGCGATGTTTAATTTGTTTAATTTTCTAAACGGCGCGCCAACCGTCAATGTCATAATCGCGACGCTTAAGCCTAGGGGGGATATGGGAGGAGGGGCCCACGCTTGGTCAGAACCAGCCCAAGGGTTCGGGTCGAAACGGGCGCCGGTTCTCGCGTCGTTGGTCGTCATCGTCTTTGATATCGGTATGGTTTGTCATTAGTTCGTCGTCGTCGGGGAGGTCGTCGAAGGGGAGGGTCCCCGACGACGATTGCCCCAACTAGTCTCTAAAGTTTATGAAGTTAATGAGGTTTAAGGGCCGCGTCAACCGTTTAGGTCATATTGTGCCTCTTGGCGATATCGGCGTTCATTACTTAGCTAATAACTAGAAATAAATAATATTTTCAAGGGGTGGAAAACGTAAAGGGTGACGCGGGGGTACGCGGGGTGGTGAACAGGCCTTGCTGGTCAGAAACAACCACAATAAAGGACTGGAGCGCATGTTGTAGGTAGCTGGTGGCCAGGGGCCGGGGCGGGGGGGCCGTTGGTCTTGACGAAATCAGGGCCGGTTAAAATTCTGTAAATTTTAATTATCGACGTAAGAAAACGAGGGCGCTTCAACCGCGTTAGGTCATATTGCGCCGCCTGTGATGTTGTAAAGTCTAATTGAATTGAATAAGTGGCTTTGCTCGGTTTTAAGAGTTAAAATTTTATGGCTGAAAATAAGATGATATGGCTAAGATGATGGCGATAACAACTATAAAAACTAGGTCGCTGCGTGAACGCTTTTTTTCAGTCGCGTGATGGATGAGCCTGTGTGGTGTACGTTTTCTGTCAATGATTATAAGTTTTTTGAATGCTGGGGTTCTCATTACTATTTAAGTTTCATTACAAAATTGGTTTTGTTAATTAAGGTTAAGTTTTATAGAGAAGCATTATCTGCTATTCTATGGTTTATTAAAATAAATAAATATAATATTCTCAATTTACACTAGTATGCTAAAATATCTCGAGTGCCCAAAGACTTGCTCTTGGTACGCATGTAAGTGAAAGTGTCAAGTAAGGTTCAACGTTGTCTCTGACACATCGTTTTGAATGAATTCAACGCATGCTAACTTAATATTAATAATTGATTCTCCCCTTTGTCGCAGAAGACAAGCCAACCCTGCAGTGCGCCGTTCTCCATCGACAATGGCGAACAATGACCAACTAGAGGACCGCATTTTTAATTAGGAAATACAACCGATCAATCAGCTGGACACGATTCCACCCGACGGATTAGCACTAGATCAACAAAGTGCTGATTCTGAACAACATTGAGAATGTAATTATGTTCCTCGTTGCTAGGACGGCTCCACAGTCCACCATTCTGCAGAGTCTTCTGACTGAAGAAGGAAATTTCGAGCAATGGACCTGCTGGTGTGGATATCAGCACACCATGCACAAATACGGTACCTTGAAACCAAGGTACTTGCTGTGAGAAACTAGGGTGCTTCAACCAGTGTGCGCCGCCTGGATATTGTAAGTTTAATAAAAGTTTTTAGTCTTACGGTGTGTTTAATGATACTATTGTTTTTAATGTTTAAAAAAGATAAGGTAGGTTAAATCAAGACTTGTACGATCATACAGCCTCCAAAAAAACCCAATAGTTTTAACTGTGCATTGTCAAAACAGGATTCCATTATTATGAACAAGGCATTGTGAAAGGGCCTATAGTTAACAATAATACAAGAGGCCCTACATCTATAATTAACTTGTTTTTTTGTTTGTATGGATTTAAGGGACTAATGTATCCTAAGGAAGGGGTATGGAGAGGGAAAAGTCACATGCTGTCAGAACCATCACGTGAGGGGAGGAAAAAGTGCCGTTCTCACGTCGCGGTCGTTCATCGTCTTTGTCAGCGTTCGTTGTTTGCATTGTCGTCGTCGTGGAGGGAGGTCGTAAAAGAGAGAGGGAGGAAGTCCCGATCACGATTGCCCGAGCTCGCTTAGTTTCGGGAGACATAAATTTTACATTAGATGGACTTTTCAATTGAATTCGCCTTTAACGATAAGCAGAGCAATGCTCTAGGTCAATTCTACCCCGGGTACAGACGGCCGGCAAGAACAATTCCCATGCGGTCAGAACTAGCAACGGGTAGGGGAGGAAAGAGGAATTCTAACGTCGTGGTCGGCATAAATAAAAAAAAAATTCGTGTTTGAGTCAAACCCACTCAGTCACATGACTGATTTTTTTGGGGGACATTAAAGTTTAAAGCAAGATCAAGCCCACTTTGTATGCGCCGACACCACGACAAGCGAACAAGCCCAACACTAAAATGACCGGGCATATTACACTAGGGAATCCCCAAACAATCAAGCTGGACGCGATTCCATACGCAATCGCGTCAGAATCAACAAGGGCTTATTTCGAAACAACCTTATAATGTATTATGTTTACCTCGTTAATAGGACGGCTCCAAAGTCACCATTTACAAATTTCTAAGCCAAGAACTGATGGGCTTCAGCCACAACAGAAGTAAAAAACTTTTTGCGTTTCTAGCAGGAAGCGAACCCTGGACCTTCATCATTGGAAACAGAACACCCTAAAACACAAGGCCAATGAGCCAATGAGCAACGAGTCATCGTCTTTGTCTTCACTCGCGTGTGTAGTAGTTTACGACGACCGCCAGAGCGCCTCTAGTTTCAGGGAGTAGGCTTTATTATTACTTTCTTACTTACCAAGCTGATGCTGATGCTAAATTCTACCGGCCCAGACAGGGCAAATCTCTCTATCTATAGTTCGCTTAATACACATTAGTATAATTAATGTTTTGGGTGTTGGTGTATTTCTAGGCTCTGTGCGTGGTGGGAGGTTGTGACAGTCGGGTCGGGTTCGGGTTACTAACAGATTTCGGGTTCTCGGGTCGGGTCAGCTCGGGTAGCTTTGTAAAAACACGGACAGTTAAACACAGTGTGTTTGAAGTGGGGAAGGAATTTAAAACATGTTCATAGAGACAACATAGATGGATACCAGCCCAGAGCACATGCACGAGGGTAGCGTTACGAAGGTGGCACTACCCCCCCCCACTGGCAATCATTTTAAATAAACAAGCTTGTGACAACCGGGACATTTTGGTTATTTATTATTATTTACGTCAATCAGATTCAGTTAAAAAAACTGATTTGCAAAGGAGGACAACTAAACAAAATCTCATCACATAAGTCACATCAGTCGATCAACAAATACGAGAAACGTGAGAAACTAGGGCGCTTCAAACCGCTTAGGTCATTTTGCGCCACCATGTGATATTGTTAATTATTGAATTGAGTTTTCCTTTGTATTTATCATTGTTTATTTTGTTGTAAATTACAACAAGAAACGGGTCGACGCTCGCCAATATCTTGCATAGAAACACTCCTAATCTGTGGAAATCTCGTGGGCCGCGAAAAAACTTAAATGACAATATTAAATGACATAGTTGTATAAAATAATAAAATAAAATAATTATAGACATGCTGGTGATGGACAATCCCCGACAAAATATTATGTGGAAAGGATATGTGACGGAATTTAATTTGGCGGAACCAAATTACTTTGGATAAGAAATGTTGTGTATTTCCGAGTTCATCGTGTATGATCGTGGGAGTTTTTGGTTATTTTCGGTTTTTTTTTATTAAAGACCAATGCTGGCAGTCAGAACCAGCCACGGGTAGGGTAGGAGTGAGGGTCTCTCGTTCGTGATCGCAATCGTCTTCGGCATGTTCCACTTCGTTCATATTATATCTTCCTATTGAGCATATTTTATTAGTTCCGTCCGTCTGTGTTGGCGCCGAAGCTCCCAATGAAAAACGAACATGACCTCAGCAATGACTCAGCGGTTCTTTTGTTCACGATTTCACCAACAAACCCTTGCGATTCAAAGAATCCGAGACGAGTGAGAAATCTAGGGCGCTTCAAACGGTGAGGTCACTTTGCGCCGCCGTGATATTGGAAGTTGATTGGAAGTGAGTTTATGCTGTTTTGATGATATATTGTTTTTCATTAAGTATATAATGAAAAGAGAGAAGTTGATGGTGGTGATAGGACACCCAAAAGAAAAATAATGATTAAGATACAAAATTAAATGGTTTGATGTGAATTACATTTTGTGAAATAAAGAACTTGAAAGGAAAAATTTAGAAAAGTTGTCGCCCGTTATCAAATGATAGAAGTTATATAGTATTCTGAGAGATCAAATTGCGTGCGCAAGGGATCATATTTGGTACATTCTGCTATCGATAGATGAACGGTTAAATGTAAATCACGGGATTCACAATTCAGTTTAATATATTCTTTAATTAACGTCCATCGTAGTTGTTAAAAAACGGTTTACAGAGTAGCGATAACCAGATTAATCTACTAACATAGATGAAGAATAAAATAATTTAAATACCCAGCTCAAGTTATATTTGAAATACTAATTATACAACCACAATTAATAAAAACACAATAATTTTGGTTTTATAACAAAATCATAAGGCTAATTAATGTAATATTAATAAATTAAATTAAAAAAGGGGAGCTGAGTTTTCAGGCGGGTGTGGACTTGTTTAATTAGGGACAATACCACCCCTTCTCTACGTGAGAGTCGAGACGTAGGAGGACGAATGTTTCATCAGTTTGGGCTTCCACAGTTCACTGTCGTCGTCGTCTAGGAGGTCGTCCAAGGAATGGGAAGTGTCCCCGGAGACGGGTGCGAGAGCTCGCCTCAAGTTTAGAGAAGTAATTATTACTCCCGCCTACGAGTGGATGTTTACGAAGAAACTCTTGAATCGTTCTTGTAGGCCTACGATTAGCAGGGCCATGCTCTGGGCCAAATTATCTTACTCCAAGGCTCAAGCTGTGGTTAATCAAAAGACCAAGGATGGCTAAACGCAGATGCATAAATCGGAGACTATAGCCTACATTCCAGCTTCGATTCTGGCTTCACAATTAGGCCTACCTATAGACCAAGACAGAGATTGAACTAGTTTTTTGTTTATTGTATGAAGGGACGGGTCAACCACTAGGTCAAAAATTTTAACTCTATAACGCTTGGGGATATGAGGGGTGGGAAGTTTCATGCAGGTCAGAACCAGCCACGGGTAAGGGGAAGGGTAGGTCTTTGTCATCGTTCTATGAAGAAGAGAAACAAATAATTTATTATAGGACCTGCTTATATTAATAGTCTTGGTCTATTTGGTCCAAGAGGATGCGTCCAAATATTTGGTCATATTGCTCCACGCTAGCCCAGGGAATATGGGGATGGGCACTAGCGTCTCCTGGACAGAAACCCGCCATGGGTAGGTTAAGAAAGGGGGTAAAATAGAGTCAAAGTGATACATAAGGCCTATTGCTGGCTAGACCCAAGCCATAGATGACTCCGAGAGACAAGTCACCCTAGTGCAGAAGAAGAAACTGGCTTAGCCTTCCTTGTAGCTAGCTGTTTAGCTAGGCCCCTACCTATTATGCTGTCGAGGCCAGGCCTCGCAGTTTACAAAAAAAATCAAGTCTATCATAGACAAATTTACTGTCTATTTTCCTCAGCTCTTCAATAAATTTCTCTTCTTATCCAAAGCAAACTCCTAAAGTTGTGGACGATATTCAATATTATTCTTAGCCAATTGTGCAAAACACGTTCTGACATTGCTTCGTTGTGGCGTTTTATACCTTCGCTTGTTTGGGATTTCATACAATGTGTGAAGTGAAAATCACCCCACGCGTGCGTCGTAGCACTTACTTTCATTGCGCTCCGTAAAGAAATAGTCCTGGGATTATTTTCTTAGCGTTTGATTTATGACAATGACATGCTTTTAAAACTAATAAATTATTTGCAATATTGTTTCTAATATATTCTTTAGTAAAAGGCTGAAGGGTTTACCAGAAATTTAGTTTAGCAATCCTCTACAACGCACTACTTCCACGTGAAGCTGCATATTCGCGGCCGGGACTCTGCGCGGGCTTACTGCGTTAGTTGGCAAATGTGTCGTGAAGTGCATTACAGCTAGCAGTAGCGATACAGGGGTAAGCTGCGCGGAATACGAATCTTGAGGGTTCATATTATTAACAATATGACTAAGCGTGGCTGTCAATGATATTTATTCATTTTAATAATCATTGTTCAATAAAAATTGATGTCGTTTAGTTGAGAGTCCTCTTAACCATGGTGTAATAATTTTAACATGAAATTTAAAAAAACATATCTCGTAAGTTGGCAATTCGCAATAGAATAAGAGGATTATCAGGCCTTGCGAAAAATAGGACTGACCAATTCGTAATTTCATTATAACACCTAAACGGTTTTACGCGTCCTTAATCCAAATAAGTATAGTTATTAATCCCTACATCAAATGTATCAATCTTGATAGGGGACGTTGCGAAATGTTGAAGTAAAAGAAAAGAAAAATATTACTTATAAAACCATCCAGAAAAATTAAGTAAGGTGGGTATCGTAGTGGCGTTATAGCACAAAAATATGTGTAAATAAGATTGTTTAATGGAAACAAAAATTAAACATGTGATTTTAATAATAATAATCTCAATGAAAAGATTTCATTTTGTGGTTTTTTTGTGTATTTGAATTAAGAAAGCGTCAACCATTAGGTCATAATGCACCAATATAGCCCTAAGGGGGGTGGGGAGGGAGGGGCCCCATGCTTGTCAGAACGTAGCCACGGGCAAGGGGAGGAAGGGGGTTCTCACGTCGCGGTCGTCATTGTCTTTGTCATCGTTGTTGTGCATTGATCTTCGCCGGGGGGGTCGTCAACGAGAGGACAAGGGGGGCAAGGTCCCCGACGAACGATTGCCAGGAGCTCGCTCTAGTCGGGGTGGTAGATACTCCGCTCCGTACTAGCGTGATGTTTGCTAGGGGGAATTTTTTTTTAATTCGCCTTTACGAGTATCTATATATATTACTATATTAGCAATCGGTGTATTATTTTGAAAAAATATCCTAATGCCAAGACGAAATTTCCCGTACGGTTTTTTATTTATTGTGTTCTACGTATAATGGCTGAAGAGAGGTTGTAAGAATTTTTACAATTTTTGCATATTTGACGTTCTACCAGAGGCCAGAGAGATGGACTTCGCGGCGGCTTGTCTCGTCCTAAACTATCAGCATAAGAAACAACCATGCTAGTTGAGCTAACCCCTGTCCAGACGGGAGTACGAACTGTGAGAACAAGGTCCAGGTTTCTGGATGCCCGGCTGTGGGCAGGAGCATTATACCTTCGATTCGGACTTGAATCCATAGTTCTTAGGATTTGGTAACTTTGTAAACGGTAACTTTGAAAAGTCCGATAACAACAGCGGTCTAAACGGTCGCTTTCTTAAGTGGTCTCTCCTCGTGGAGAACAACCCAAACAACCCCGTCACCCTGAGTTTTGGGTGCTGAGAATAATAATAACGTTATAATCTATTGTAGAATCGAAGGTCAACATCCTAAGATGACTACGCCCACTTACTACACACGCGACGATACGTGAGAAATAGGGCGCACAACAAATAGGTTCATATCGCGGCCCCTCTATCCTAGGGGGATGAAGTAAGTTAATGAAATAGTTTATGGTGTGAGTTTTCTTATTTGATAAAAGGATATAATAATAGTTGATAGATGACGAGGTAGTTGTAATAAGTTCATTTTGATTATTAATGTTTGATGGTTTATTGTTAAGGGTGCGTCACCCGTTAGGGCTATATTACCGCTTCTGTGATTAATGTAGATTGGTTATGAGTTAGTTATAAACTATATATTTCCAAAGGGGAGAACGAAAGGGGTATGACGCTGGGGAGACGGGCAAGGATTGTGCTGGTTAGAACAGCCAGAAAGCAAGGGGAGGCATTGGAATGTGTTTAAAATATTAAAAGGGAAAGTTTTTTGTTTTAGTTTAAGTTATCTTGGTATAAGATCGTGTCAAGCGTACGGTCATAATACGCCACCCTACCTAGGGGTAAGATGGGCCAATTATTCACCAGATGACTAAACATTGAACAACATATATTGGTTTCGTCAGCGATTGTTAAATAGAATATAGCCTAGTATCACTATGCACTAAATATTCATTATACATACACAGTTGACACACGATATATACAATACAAGTCGCGCAAGCGCGGCTTGAAGCCGCTACGCGGAGGGCGTGGAAAACCTCGTACTCGGAATACCTCGTAGTTGGAAAAACCTCGTTGACGCGACAAAATCGCGAATCGGTCCGTGTACGGCCGCGATTCGGTAGTTTGCGGGTAACTTTTGTCGTTTATCCGAAGTCCTGGGAAAAATTTTTTTTACGGGACACTTTCGGTACGCCGCCGGACGCTGTCCGCCGCCTCTAATTTACGGTGAAAAATGATTTTCGAAATCGGAACATTTTTACGTCTTTTGTGTACAATGTGTGAGAAATGTTTTCCTAGGATAATTGTTCGGGACTCTGATGTGAAAGACGCCACTTTATATGCACTTGTATGCAATGCTGCTATCGATGCATTCGCTGCGCCACGTCATGAGCCACATTACGTCAATCCTCGGGAACGGTCCTGACCTTGACAGAATGTAATCCAACTAACAAAAGTGTCCCGGAACGAACTCGAAGGCTTCCACCAAACCGGGTTCGAGCACAGGTTCTCAAAACAATTTTATTTACATTCCTTTATTCTTCCGCTACATTAACGAGCCTTTAACCTTTGACGTATTTTGTAAGCCAACAAAAGTATAGTAGAATTGTTGAAGGCATATCCGTTAAATGACAAAAAAAAGAAAATGTTTATCCCAAAATGACCAACAGCTACTCTTTTCAGAAATTTAAAAAAAATTGGCCACGTTGAAATTAAGGTGATTCGGGGAATGCGGCCCCATGACGTAATCGGAAGGGAAAAAAAATTATAAATTTTGACAATGCCCCTAAAAGGGTGACGGAATGCTCGGATCACTGTTTTTACTTCAGAAATTACCCCTGTAATAAACTACTGCTGTGCTTGACTTATACAGTTCCATAGAGCCCGAGATGGACCCGATCGGAAGAAAATTGCCCGAGCTATAAAAGAATCAATGCTTTTTGGATTTTCCAAAATGACAAATATATTTTAAAATAAACTTAACTAAATTAGTATTAGGGCCGTAACCTCTGATGCAGCCCTCTGACGCCATTGGAAACGCCCCAAAAATGAAATAGCTTGAAGATATTAATGAAATGTCTTAATTTCTATATCCAAAACACCCCCCCTGCCCCCCCCCCAAATAGTGTCATTGCGGAGTCCAGTCAAACCAGTCCTCGAAATTCGGATTCGTACTGAAAAAAGTTAGTAAATTTCACTGAATAATCAAGGTTTATATATTATAAAACTCGACTTTCCCCCACCCCCCCTACCCCTCTCACCCAATCACTCCTCGCCACTTTGTCCTCTCGATTCCCTCGTTGTGTTCGTTGAGTTTGACTTTGCCCCCCCACCCCCCCACCCACCCCCACCCCAAAGCCCGCCACTGCCCAACCGTAAGGAAGTCGCTATAAGTATGAAACATTGATTTCTATTAGTCGAAGTCTTTGTCGTCTCGATACTTTTGTTGTACTTAGGCGAGCTGAACCCCACTGTTGGTGGAAGTCTATGTTGTCTCGATTTCTCTATGGCTGTCTAAACGCTTCTATGTCATGATGTTATCGATGTGCATGTGCATATGTTAGAGTTTTATATGGACATTCATGACTGGAATTAAAAATAGTTCCCCAATCAGAGCCCCCTACTCAATGCCTGACAAATTACATGACTTCATAGCTAAAAATAGATTTCTTATAATGTACGTGTTTGTTTGTTCTGTTCTGTGCTCTTGCAAGCTTACGAACGCAATATATTTTTTATATGTTGTGATCAGTATAAATTTGCGTAAAAAATACACTGACGAGAGTAGACAAAATTTTAATGTGCGTTTTTTTGCGGCTAGGATCTGAAAACGAAGGGTTGAGATGTTGTTGGCCGTATTCGCCGAACCTTTTGACGTATTTTATAAGCCAACAAAGGTAATCGAATCGTTGAAGGCATATCCGTTAAATGAAGTTTTTCATTTGCATGCATACGAAAAATGACGTTTTTTATCGGCCTTGGTTTTACAAACCACGTTTGAGTGCCGATTTGGCGCTCAGGACATTCGAAATTGGAGTCGAAGTATTTTTTTTTAGAGAGTTTGATCTTGTTAAAAATTAATGACAGCTACATGGTAGGGACATAAAAGTAGAAATAGGGCCCGTTTTAGGGCATTCAAAAAGAGCATGTAGTAAAAGAATGTTTATTTTTCAATGCAAAACCGGACACGCACTGCAATCTTGTCTCCTCCACTGTCTACCCTTCAAACGTAGCCAAATGCGTGATGTTTGGTATGACAATTTCCGTAAAGATCGGATACAGTGGTTTTTGCTATTCGTGAATTTTACAAAAAATATTTATTGTGCTTTTAGTGACCTTGAATGCAAAATTTAACTATCAAAAAGTGTTCCGGACAGAGCTCGAAGGCATCGCCCTAACCCTGGTTCGAACCCAGGTTCTCAAACCAATTTTATTTAAATTCTTTTATACTTGCGCTACATTAACGAGCATTGGTCGTTCAAAATCGAACAGAGGAAAACCAAAATTTTAATCTTTTAAAGTTGCACTGCAAAATTTTCAAAATTTTTTACTTTGCGATTTTTCCCGCTCAATCGGAAATAAATATCGGGGCAATTTTGTTTTAAGCCGTTCGCTATTTCATTGGCTTTCAGAATTGTCAAACCTCGTGGCTCAACCACGCATTTAAAAATTTAAAAAAAAATGGAAAATGGAAAATCCAAACAATGTCCAAAAAAAGAAAACGGTAAACATTTTTGACGTCTATACCCCCCGCGTTAACTCCGCACGGGCACTTCACACACGCTGTAAGTGAATTTGAAAATTCAGGATTTTTTTAGAATTTTTTATTTAAACAGCAAGTTTAACTTTTTTCAAAATTACGCGCATTTCAAAATGTTCATCGTCACCCCGGCAAAAGTATTAGAACGGTCCTAAAACCCTTAACGGTGCTTGTACCCGGAAAGATTCCAAACGCGCCCGTACCGTCGGCGTTCGGGTGCAAAGCCTACTTTGGGCGCGGCAACCGTGAGATAAAATAATTATGATTTTTTATGCCAAAACGTACACGCATGTCAATTTGTCAGAATCCATAACTAATATACAAATGCTACAAAATGGGTCATGTTTGGTATCACGATTATCGTAAAGGTCCAACGGATGCCTTTAAACCACTTGTGAATTTTAGAAAAAATGTGTACCATGCTTTTTACGATTTTCAATGAAAACTCATACTGTAAAAAAGTGTCCCGAATCGTGTTCGAAGGCATCTACTGATCCGGGGTTCGAACCAAGGTTCTCAAACTAATTTTATTAAAATTCCTTCATCATTTATCTTTATAAATGTGCCTTGGTTGGCGGAAATTAAACCTAGGGAAGTCGATTATTTAATTTTTTTTAAATTGCACTGTTAAATTTAAAAAATTGGCCAACTTTGGGAATTTTTTTCGCCCATTTTGAAAAAGAAAAGGGGTCCAATTTTTTTAAAGCTTGTGACCCCAATTCATTGGCTTTTGTAATTGGCAAAAATTTGGGGCTTTACCGTGAACCCGAAATTTCCAAAAATGTGGAACCGGAAAAGCCAAACAATGTCCCATAAAAAGAGAACGAAACGTTTTTCCGAAAATGTTTTTCCCCAGGCCGCCAGTTTTTGTTAATGTTTACACGTTAAAACAAAAAAAAGAAAATTCGGGAATGCTCCAAGTAGTATCTGCGTTTTTTATAAAATTTCTCGTTTCCAAATCCAAATTGTTTATCGCCGTCCCGGCCAAAGTATGATAGTCGGCCCGGAACCCTTCGCGGTGCTTGTGCCCGTAATTATTTCGAACGCGTAGAAACCGTCGACGTTCGGGTGCGTTGCATACTTTGGGCGCGGCAACCGCGAGTACAAAACCGTCAAAAACGACGTTTTTCGCGATTTTGACTTTTTGACCCGGAAGCAAATTTTTGTCGGGTCGCGGGTATTTTTTTTCGAAAATGTCGATCTTTTCTCGTGGAGGAGCGTCCAAAATGTACGCGTTTATCACGCTCCTCGGCGGCGAAAACGTCTCGCGTGGAAAAACTCGGTTTCCGCCGCCAGTCCTAGAGTTAACGTAGTATTAATAGTTAGATATACAATAGTAGGCCTAATACAAGAAGCTTTCAAAAAGTAGATTTATACAATTATATGGGATTGGGGGGCCCATACTGGTCAGAACCTACCAGTACCACGTGTAGGGGTAGGGAATAGGGGTTCCCACGTCGCGGTCGTCTTCGTCTTTGTCATTGTTCATGTTGTCATGGTCGTCGTCTTCTTAGTCGTCGTCTGGGAAGTAATCTAGGGAAGAGGATGGGTTACCGACGACAACTGCCATAGATCGCCTCTACTTTTAGGCAGAAATATACTCTCTAGTTACTAACTGATGTTTGCGAGATGGTCTTTATCTCTTTCCTCGTTCTTTAAGATTAGCAGACCCATGATTTGTTTTTAATCCTACCCGGCCTAGACTAGTGACAAAAATATATTATCATAACATTTTTATTTATCTTCATGTTTTGTAGCGATGATATTCAACGATTGATGATATTTTTCTGTCAAAACAACCAGATAAATAATAATCTCATCAACGGGTAGCGAGAAATTTAAAAGAATGATATATTTTCTTAATTCGTAAAGTTAAATAAATAATACAATTTTAAAAAAGGTTGAACACTGTATTTCAAAATAAGGTTCAGTGCATGTTCACGACAACGTGAGAAACTAGGGCGCTTCAACTGGTGAGATCTTATTGCGCCGCCTCCAGTATTGTAAGTTATAAATTGAATTTGGTATTTTATTGTATTACATATTGTTTTACATTTTTGGAATTAAAAATATAAAACATAGAACCTACTGATTTCAATATCAAAATGTATTAAATGTTGTTTAATCTACTTGGATTTAAGGGCGCGGCCGCCGTTTGTCTTAGTCTCTATACTCGCCTTTTACGATATGGTGTTTATGAAAAATAAATGCTAAATTAATCATAACTTTAACAAAGGAATGTTAAACACTAGAATTTATTCAGTAACAAAATATTGCATAATGTTCTGATAAAATGATAACATTGGGACGATGTGCTTTATGGACGACGACGTGAGAAAACAGGGCGCTTCTACCGGGTAGGTTATATTAAGCCGTATGTGATATTGTGAGTTATTAAAATGAGTTTGTAACGTGTATATAGTGTTTGATTTTATTTCTAAGTATAAAAAGAAAAGAAATTGATTTTCGTTTTTTTATAAAGGCGCGTCAACCGTTAGGTCTAATTGCACCACTCTAGCCTCGGGGCAATGGGGAGGCGGGGCCCATGCTGGTCAGAACCAGTCACGGGTAGGGGAGGAATAGGGGCGGGGTTCTCACGTCGCGGTCGTCATCTCTTGTCATCGTGTGTTGTCATTGTCGTCGCGTCGTCGGGAGGTCGTCAAGGAAGGGGAATTTGTCATCG